>ATSW01044318.1:0-10133 GCA_000444245.1 Botryllus schlosseri
TAACATACATGTTGAAGTAAGCAAGTGTAGTAATGCCTTTATTCATTCTTGAATCCCGAAAAAAATTTCGCGCTTGGCGCGACTATTAACAGTCTCTTGACATTACCACTTATCACTCGCTATTGGGGTGCCTACTAGCTTATATCAATAAATAGATTAGTCCGGAAATAGAAATAGCCACTTTAACATTGGAATTTGACGTCTAGCTCGTTCATTACGACTATGACCTGTAATGCGGACGTATGCTACATGAGTTAGTCGATATGCGGCCGTGAATGGCAAAAAGGTTGACCACCCCTGGACTAGGCCTATTATACTCTTTCTTAAACTTTTGCTCGACCCAAGTTGCTGAGCTACGTACTGAAAATATTTTTGATTTCGTCATGTGGCAAGCAGTGTTTCGTTATATTTGTGTATATATATATATATATCGCACGCATGAGTTCGTCAACATCAGGAAGGTTATTTGACCCATGTATTATTCGGTATTTACGTATGTAAATTGATGCTACCCCGCAACATTTGGAAAATTTTCAAATCCCGCCTATTTTTCAGTTAGCTGCGCGCCGGGGTGGAAGCATATATTTACGGAGGTGCGTTTACGGTTACCAGTTCACCGTTGCCGTAATTTTATTGTGTGCTGATCAATTCCGGGGATCTTAACAATCACCAATAGCACGTAATATATACTAAGCAAAGTCTTGCAAAATTTTATTGAAGGTAGCACTTTAAAGGATAGATATGGATAGAGTTTTAGGTGGGGAATGAAGGCTCGTCATAAATCGGAAGTGGGAAAATGGGATAAAAAGGTTGGGAACCACTGAACCAGAGTCTCATATGCGGTCATCTTCGGCGAACAAATTGATGTTGGTTGCTATTTCTTCGAACAGGTCGTTCATCATTATCGAGAAATGTTTATCAAAATTGAGAAACGTACCTTGTTGCAAGGAGTGCAACTATTGGAGAATACTACCTGCAAGACCGAGACTTTGAAGCTTTAGAACAGGGGCGTCAAACATAGGCCTGCCAGACGATTTCATCCGGCCTACGAAGCAATTTCGAGGAAATGAAAAAATTCTTGTAGACCTATTTTCCAGCATATATCTAGTAAATGCTTAGATTTTCAAGAATAAATATTTCCATCAAGTAATCCCTCAATAGAGCACGAATGTTCAGTATGTTCATTGGACACGTTATAACCACCAACAGCGATGTTATGGTTTCACTCTAATCGTCATTAGGAACCTAGTCGCTGGCATTGACACCCAATTCCAGAAAGGAAAAATGTAACCACTTAGGTCAGAAGATTTAGAAAATATGGTCCAATAAGTATTTCTTCATAGAAGCGAAAACGTCATTGCGAAACCGTTATAGGCAGGTTATATGGAAAATTAAATAGTCACAAAATATAATTCAAATACTTGATGTCACCCTGCTACATCCGTTTTGGCTCAAAAGGCTTCAGGCCGCAACAGAAACCCGAATCGCGATTTGATGATGAAGATGAACCAAATTCCAACGCCCACGTTTACATTTGAACCTCTTGTATTCCTCACAGCGAATACGCAGGGCTAACGCCAGATTACGAATAAGGATCACAGAAGTATGCAAACATATATCGTCGCTTGAGTCTCTGTTTCAGGAGTTTATAACTGTATTCAACCGGTCAATCATCTTACTTTTTGTCAATTCCATTGTTTGCGAATAAAGGTGTTGCTGGAAAGGAGCCTCTTGATATAATTACATAATGTAATGTAATATCATATGTATAGGCTTGGTAATAAGGTATTCAAGTGAAAAACAAGAACGTGGATTTTAGGGTAATATTTTAGAATCATTTGACAAGTCCGGCCCACGAGCGATCTGAAGGTTCGAATCCGGCCCGCGACACAAGTTGAGTTTGACACCCCTTCTTTAGAATAACTCCGTTTCCCGATACCATGTCGTACGCTTTTTCTATATCTGAGAAAACTGCTATGACATACCGCTTGTTCCAGATGGTTTTATGTACATGGTCATGTAACGCGACAATGCAGTCCCACGTGGACATATGTCGACGAAACCCATTTTGATTGTGGTTTAACATATATGATTTTCAGTGAGCCCCCATTCCAAATGATATGCAATTATCCGCTCCATTGTTTTACACATGTTGCTACGGTGAATGAGATAGGACGATAAGAGAGTGTATTGCTTTCATCTTTATCTTGCTTAAGTATGGGCATGATAATTGAATGCTGCCACGATTCATGACAAGAACCCCTTGCCCAAATGTTATTCATGGCCTACACCACGGTAAACTGACTTTCCACGTCCTGGTGCTGTAGCATCTGGTAGCAGATTCTGTCCGCCCCCGGAGAAGTGCTTTTACGATTATATATTACACATTTCGTTTCTACGATATTGAATGACGCTTTTACTACAAATGTTTGGGTGCTATTTTCAATAGGGGGCAAGGATAGATTGGTTTCAACCAAAGCATGCCGTCTATGAGAAAAGAACAGTCCAAGTTATTGTTGTTACTGCTAAAATCAGCGAAACTGTTTGCGAGAGCATATTGACATTGTTCTTGTCAGTCAAATGATTGTCAAAATGATTTTGAGTACATGGATCTGGTTCCAGAATATGCCGCAACCATTAATCAATCGCACGACGACACGCTCGGCTCAACTTAGAATTGTGAGCAAGAGTAGGCCTACTACAGAAGTCACCATAATAGGATTTTCTGGCCGGAAGTACGATCCTTCTAGCATCTGCTTACATTGTTTGAAGACTGTGATGTCTTCCATTGTGAATGATCGATTCAATTTGCAGAGGGCCACCACTTTCCGGCGAAAAGCTCGGGAGAAACTTTCGTTCCACCATGGGACTGAACTGCTTCCTGCGATATATTCCGTGAGGGATATGCTTTCTGTCGCGGCTTCAATTATGGAAATGCGGGCTGCCTCTATGGTTATCTCATCTAGAATTGCAAGATAGCTTCTGGAATACGTTCCAGCTTGCTTTGTTAAGCTTCTGGAATAGGTTCCTGTTAGCTCTGTTAAAGGACCAGGACCGGTAATGGAAATCGTCCCCGTGCCTTGGTAACTGCAGGTCGTTCATTAAAACAAAATGGTCGCTCCCTAATAGTTCGCCTGTAACCGAAGTCATAACAACATTCGGCTCAATTTCTCTGGATGTAATGCATAGGTCTGTACAAGTGAAGTCCTGGTGGTACTCGATACGGAAATATCAATACAAAAGCACTTGTATTGATAACTACCAAGGCATTGTCATCTATTACACTGGTCTACATGATTTTTGCGCCAGGATTCCTTTGGGTCATTTTTACTTAATTTTGGGGCGCTGAATCCGAATATGACGTATTTTAGTTCTATCCCGTCACGTTTTGAAGATACTATATATGTCTATTTTTACTACTTTTTCGGAATACTCAAGTAGTACTTACTGAAGTTAATGTTTTGAGACTACATCCCCTCACCTGAACAGTATTTTAGATAAAGTAGAAAGTAGTTTAAGGAAAAGAATGCACCACTCTCATGAGTTTCATTGTCATTAGAGCTGCGTGAAATAGCCGTATCAAGCATGGTAACTGAATATATTTCCGAATACTCCACCAATGTGTAGTGTCATTATGGACACTCTGCGTTAGCCGAGAAGATAGGCTACATCTAGCCCCCTCCGAATAACTACGGAAAATATGCGACCCACCTTCCCTGACCAAATATAGTTAGACTTACTGACTTTTAGTACTTAGGAGACCTTTCGTTTAGTCCTTCCACTTGAAGTAGTTTTGACGGGTATTAGAAATTAGTACTTCTACTTGTAATTGAGTAGAAATGTAACGCGTTACTTGTTCCACTTTAGTAACAACTGTGATCAACTACTCTGGTTCATAGAAACGTATTACGGATAATCAGGAACCGCCAAAAATGCGAAAGCTGTTTTGTATTGAGAACTGGCGTTTATTCATGTGAAACAGAAGTACAAAGCTCCGGAAGCATTCAAAAACATCACGAGAAATTAATCAATGCTCATCTCGGCTCTGTTCCAGCATGTAAAACATTCTATTTGGTGTAGGCCACCGCAACAGTACGTTCTATGTCGAGACGGATCGACCTTCCTAGAACCGATGTATGTACATTTGTATTGTGAATATGCACACGCACTTCCGGTTCCATGTTGAGCTGTTAGCTAGCAGTCTCCATTCATCTGGTTGTCTATAATTGACAATGCAAATGCAAAAGAAGCTCTTTATAGTATGGCAATAAACCAAAAGAAAAGCAGTTCGTAAACAGCTTTCCTCGATCCCGATAAAATGTCTTAGTATATGGAAACTGGTGAAAAACTAGAATGATAAGTACAGGCGGAGATTAATGATGATAGATTATTTCAAGTTATCAGGATAAGCACTTTTTTCTCTGGATGAGCAGACATCCAGTGTCCTAATGTTTCAAAATAAGCCACATATTTCAGTCATGTGCATGAGTGAACAATGATATTCTACAAAATATACTAACAAATGTTTATTGTTTGCAAATTTTAACGTTTTACGAAAGAGCAGTGCACTGTCACAAAATGCATTGATCGATAAGTCAGCAGGACAGTAAAGATGAGGTGGGGAACTAAATTAAGTGTGGAGCAACTATAATCACAATCTGTACGAAAAGTGGTCTATAAAGGGGATAACTGCTACTTACTGAGAATGGTTGCGTCCACATATAATATTATGGGCCGAAAAGAGGTCCTGATTGATAGAAGAAGAGGACCACTGGATTCAAGTTCACCGAAAACTCACTTATTCTGTTCCTTAACAAGACAGGTTTCATCATTATAGATGATTTCAATTACAATATTAGATATAATGCTGTTGTACGCTCACCGTAATGTCACTAACGAAAGCTGAAATTTGATTATTTATGGAAATGAGAAAAATAAACACCGACAACATTTGACGTGATAGAAAAATTCTGAGCACATAATCAGATTCAGCAACCCAAAATTAGCCTTAATCAATCATCAAAGTTTTTTGGGCAAATTATTTTTGAAATTTGTTGACATGTCTAAGTTTATGGGTCGAAAACTCTTCCATTCTGGACTACAGGTTTCATGATAGACAATTTCAAAGACGGTTTTGGACTGTTGCTGCTGTACGCTAACCGTAATGTCACTAACGAAAGCCGAAATTTGATTAATTTGATGAAATGAGAAAAATTCATACCGATAATATCTGACGTGATAGAAAGATTCTGGGCACAGATTCCAATTCAGCAACCACCTAAAATTAGCCTGCGTCAATCATTAAAATGTTTGGCGCATTCTTTTTTCTTGAAATTTGCGGATCAGTGTTATTTGGTGAAGGTGGTGATGGCATTCCTGTTGCTTGCGCCACTACTCCAGATTGGATGGTGAGAATTAAAATCACCCAAAGGATCGTTCTCGTGTTGCACTGCGCAAAGATTCGCTCAAAGACGGTGCGTGAAATTGCTCGATTCGGTGAACGTACACGTTTGCTATTTTCAAATCGTGCAATATGATAATCTGGGCGTTTGTAGCAGGCCTGGGCAAAGTGCGGCCCGCGGACCAAATGGGGCTCGCCGATTGATTCTGTGCGGCCCGCGAAAGGCTGTTTGAAATTTGAAATATCAAACCTACTTTTTATTTAATATGGCTGCGTGGACTAAAACCATACGATGTATAAACTGGACCGGAAATTCGTTTACAATCAAGCCTGTTCATTAACATACCGTGATTACGCAGCCTATACGTAGCTCACAAGCCTAATCCAGATTAAACTAAAGTCAATGTGGCAAGTTATGCCGTTAGAATTAAAGTCACAAGAAGTCATCAAACCTTCTTTGGTGCCATTGTCACATTATCCATTACACGGTCTGTGTTTCAAATTGTTACGTGATGTGTTTCCAAATCCATAATTCACGAAACAAGTGAATCATTGCCCATGATTTCTTTGAATATATCACCACCCGTAAAGGATGTCAAAAAATAAGAAAGCCGAAAGTTGAAATTCAAAGATGGGTAATACCTACAACCTTCGCTAATCAACAACGCCATTTCGGCAAGCTGCACACTTCTCAGATTCCAGCTTACACGACCGTAACTCCCGCACCTCAAACCCCCAAATTGCGTGTCGAGCTCGACGGGCACCCAAAATTTTTTTATGAGTGAACATAAATTATAAGTTTTTTTCAATTTATGCAACTTCATTCAATGGTTTTTAGAATGGGCATTCGGCGTTAGCCATTACCGCGCCACGACGCACAAAGATAAATGAACTTTTAGCCAACAAGGGATTCCGAGAAGGCGCTGCAATTGCAACTGCTGATCAAATTAACTAATTGAAGGGAATAAAACTCGACAGCGAGAAAACCTTGGCCGAAAAGGATTGTCCTTAAGTTGACCGAAAACCTCAAAGTCCAATTCTCCATAGACAATATATGCCAGTAGAGAAATGCCAATCGGGAATCGGGGTCGTCTTCTCAGTTTGGCACAGTGCGGCCATTTCAATATCTTTGCACATAGCAGACGGGAGGTCACGAAATAACAACATGTAACGAAGTAATTATACCAACGGGCCCTCCCGAATATTTCCAAGACAATACCTCACTCAGCTCTAGCGGTAAAACTGAGTAGGCCACTACATGGGCTGAGAGAGGTAAAAATGTATAGCAATATATATGCGATTACCTATATTATTGGCCGATTGAATCATGAATCATGAAAAAATTCCGCGCTTTGCGTGATTAGGGTGTAGAGGTGGCTAATTAGTGTATACAAGACATCTCGTGCATCGTGCATCTCGACGGGGGATGGTATTGATATAAAAAACGCGGATAGAGTTTTGAAGAGAGTTCAAAATGCATCATGTCTAACATTTTTCAAAATATGACGGCTAATAGATATTTTCTTGGGTAATTAACCGTCACTTTGTCATTCCTCAGTATCAACACATCCACTGAGCACCAATTCGTGTAATACACTGCTTCCAATTTGGGCGTGTACTTATCGATTAACTTGTTGACTCCTGAAGGGCGACTATGTCGGGCATTGCGTCGAGTTTTTCCAAAAAATATTTCAATTCGTGAATTTTTCGATGAATCCCTTTACAGATCCATTGAATGATCCTTATCGGCATTGTGTTTCGTAACTCGATACAATAGAGTCGGGAATAGATAAACTGTTGTTCGCGTCGCTTGAGTTGGCAATAGCGGAACTAATTGGTGTTGCCAATGTCATGTGGCTCAAGCCGTTGCACATCAGGTAAAGAAATGACCGGTTCCTCGTTGGAATCTATGATATTTGGAGTCGTTGCTCTCTGTTGGCAGATCCGACAGGTTCAACATTGGAATCGGTGGCTTCTAGAGTACTTGCTCCGTTGGCAGATGGCTTGTAGTAATAAAGGTGAAAAAGGATTCGGTTACGATTGTTATGTTGCTATTCGTTTGAGTAATTCATGTACATCTCGAATATTTGCTCGACATGGAGACGGCGTTCGACTGCGAAACGGGTTTCGATGCTCGTTCTATAAATGTCAGCCCGTCTGTTCAGCTTTATACAGCTTTCCGATCGTGTCTCAACTAACACGGCCTCTTTCGGGGCGGTTTCCTGTTCTTCCAATTCAAGCGAGTCCCAATAGTTTAACTCATGCCATAATAGATTGAATTCGCGCCTCTTTCTTGAACCGGGAGCATCCTGCATAGCCAGCCCGATTCGGTTACAATTGAAACACCGAGTGAGTGGCGAATTATAGACCTGGTCTGCAGTTGGTTGAGTGGGAGACGCAAAACATAAAAGAACAGAGATACTACTCGATAGACCAGTGGTTCTTAACCTAGCCTCCAGCTCCCCCTAGGGCGCTGGCGATTTGGAAGGGGGCGATAACGCTCAGGGGGCGTTGTGGGGCGCTGGACTCATGGGGCGATGTGGGTGGCGCTGAAGAAACATGGCTTTGCAGTAGATGTGGTAGTAGGACATATCCTGTATAAGTATTCAAAGCAAATTAACATTCCACAAAACATGTCAAATCCCGAATTTTATGTTCGCGCTACGCGACGATGCTTGCTACATATGATTTCAGAAATGTAGCGCGTTATGATAATTCATGTAAAACTAATTGGGCATACTTTTAAATCGCCGATTTCCCGTAAAACAATGCCGACACGATTGCTAGGGTCATTCTAAACAAAATGTTTAGAATTAGATATTATATCCCGCAGCGCACAGCGTGTGAAAATCGAAGGAGGCACTTTACATCACTTTTGAGAGTGAGAGCCCTTTGTACATAAATCAGTTTTGAAGCTTTGTGCACGAAATGAGTAACTAAATATTCTTGTATTTGAGAGCTACAAAATTAAATCGTCAGAATACTTTTTCATCGTGTCATAAAGGATGATACTATCTAGTGTTGTGGTTCATAACCTCACATGAACGTTACATAATATGTGTTGCTTCCCAGCAAACACAAAACCGTAAAAGGACCATCCGGGATCATCTCGATTAGGTTCTGATTTTCTAAGTGTCGAGGGAATGTCTAAAATACGTAGTAGGATGGTCTTGTGGTTATATTCAATCAGAATAAATTCATACTCGGTGTTGTTCCATCTCATGCATTAGGCTTCGTTATATCCGGTAGTTAACCTAATAATGCAAATTTTCTATCTCTCGAGGGTACGACTAAAATACGTAGAAAGGATGACTTTGTCGGTACATTCAATCACGATGAATTCTATCCGGTTTTGTTCGATCTCATGCGGTAGCTTCGTTCTATCTATTAGAAAACAATGTTCTCCCTTCGTTTTATTGCGTGAGGATGTCACCGGTGTTGTATATTCGTGTTGTTGCTCTAAGGTCGAATAGTTCTGTTTTCTTCTGATATATATGATCTTCATTATATATATATTCGCTCTTTCGGTAATCTCGCATGTTCAACGAGTATGGCTAATAGTTTTATTCAGAGAATAACTAAATAAGTCAGATGTTGTACGTTTAGGAATATGATTATCGATGCGTGACTTCTAGAATATTTCGGCGATTCAAATTTTACGTCATCGCGCCATACAAAGATTTGACGCGCAACAGGTCGCAGCCAGGCACAGTTCGCTCTTTCTGTATGGTAAATGCCGTAAATATATAGGAATTGTGACTGACTGAGGTAGCGGGTTAAAGGTATATATGCAGTAGCATATAGCTTATGGGGTATTTCGAATTGCCTGTAGTATATGACGCCTAGAGCTGTTTGACTTTCTACAAAACAGGTGTAGACAACTATAGAAAAGTTTCAGCTTTTCCAGGTTAGAATTAGAGCTAAACCGTTTTTTCCGAATTAGATTACAATTATATTGCTGGCATTTCGCTCTAATTTAGTGAAATTAGACCACTATAATTCGCTTTAAGCATCTGAATTACCGGTACCTATACCTACGGTATATCATAATATTTATGCTTGAATTTTCTAGGTATATAAGTCATATAGATACATTCCTGTAGAACACTGATTCATGATTTTATAAAAGTTGGTGCAAGAATGGACATTTTCAACTTGATGTTGATTAATGGAGCAAAATTTGATATTTGAGTGCAATTATACCTCGAATCCAGTGACAAGATTATTAATCGTTGAAACCAAACGCAGCTTGTTTATGTTGGCCCAGAGAATTTGGCTAGCCAGACCATATTGATGGAATATGGTCACAGTAAGATAATATTTTGGGCTATTTTACATGAACTTTCCAACATTTGATTTGATATGTCCACTAAAACAGTTGTTATTCTGCTTTCGAATAAGACCTAAATTGCTGGTTTCAATGGTAACTGCATGTTTGTCAAAGGCTGCAAAGGTAATTTCTTTTCCATGTTAGATGTTTATTTGTTTGTTTGTGGTGTTCATGGTGGTGGTTCGACTACACTGGTCATTTTACACCAGGCCGGTTCTTATTATTATTATTCCGTATCTGCCCGATTACCAGTGAACTCGGCACTTAGTGAATTCGGCCGCACAAACTCGGCACTTGGTGAATTCGGCCGTGGTAGATCTCGTAGCGGTACCGGTCACCATTATTGGTTACTGGAATGTTTGCCGGTGAACTTGGCACTTTGAGTGGTTGTCAATGTTGTAC
>ATSW01044328.1:0-10299 GCA_000444245.1 Botryllus schlosseri
GCGTATTACGCAACCTCGGTAACCATTTGCGCAAGTTAAAATGTCCGAGTTGTCCGTTCTACAATGGCGCCGATTTCAGGTGGTTCAAACCTTTCTCGTCTTTTATAACTCAAGCCTTCACACACATCTTCTGATGGTTATGTTTAAGTATTAGCGGAATTCAATTACGCATGTACGCAGACGCACGCATAATCGGGCATGTCTGCAGACATTCGATGTCATTCAGTTTCGCGATGTGACTCTTTAATCACAATCGCTAATCAGCATACACTTACGGCATTGTCACCAAGCCATCGGGAAATATGAGCCAACGCATGCTAGGCCCGAGACGTGATAGTTGGCCAGCGATGATACTTTCGTACCAGGCCAATTGCACATGCGATTGTGTAGGTCAGCGATGATATCGTGCACACCAAGCCCATGCAGATGCGATAATGCAGGCCAGCGATAGTATAGTGCGCACACCGGGCCCATTGTAGATGCGATTCTTCTAGCCAGTGGAACTACGCTTATTGGAGACGCGATAAATCAGGCCAGTGACGATTGCCGAGCGCACGGCAATCAATGACCTAATTTCGCGATCGTCTCAACGGAAAATCGCGTGCACAGACGAATCTCGCCAATTGGCTAATACATTGCGATTTGTTCTAAATAGCACAGTTGCCGTTCATGCCGATACATGCCAATTGAAATTCTAGGTACGCCGCATACCTAAAAAAATGTCTAGGTATGCGTGGCATACCTTGCATACCCAGGTTCGGCGCCTATGATACTGGCATTACATTCTTTATGATTGATGCCAACGTCCTAGTAATAAGGTGATTTTGTATCGGTCGGGAAGATGACTTGGGATTTCGACTTCCGTTGATTATCAGCGACATTTTCCAAACGATTCAGGCAAGGGGCAAAATACCTCTGACAACGAAGAAAAATACAAAAATCTTCTCGACGAGAAGGAGCTGGAGATTCAGGATCTGCGAAAACAGCTGGCAGCCTTGAACGCCAAAATTGACGAAGCCCAATTATCGCTTCTTCAGTATAAGGTACAGTATCTTGCATTTGTGCCGTTTACAAATATTCACACCTGTAGGTGCTTCAAGTAGTCTCGTTAAGTAATCGAGGAACGTTGTGTTCGTGTTCGTGATCGGCGCGCCAACCATGATAATTTACTTTGAAAAGTAAATGTGCATAGTTGCAGACCTGCGTTGAATTCTCATACTAAACTTTACAAAATTTACATGTTTTGTATGAATATGCAGGAAAGGATTGCAAATTTGGAACAGCCCATTTCTGGACAAACTCCGGAGATTGAGCTCAAAAAATTCTTGGATGAAACGAAACTTAGCCCCGGAGAAATTCGGGAAAGACTTGCCACGATCGAGAAATTGGAAAGCGTGATCAACGCTTATAAATCCGAGCAAGTAAACGCGAAAGAATCTCCCGAGCACGAGCTCGCGAAATTCATGGACGAAATGGGACTCGGCCCCGTTGAAATAAAAGAAAGAATCGCCACGACCAAGCAATTGCGAATGGAGATCGATGCTTTGAAATCCGAGCAAGCGAGCGCGAAAGAATCTCCAGAGCGCGAGCTCGCAAGCTTCTTGGAGCAAATGGGACTGAGCGCCCGTGAAATGAGAGAAAGACTAGTCCTGATCGAGGAATTGCAAAGCGAGATTGAAGCTCTAAAATCCGAGTGCGCTGACACCGAAGAACCTCCCAAGCACGAGTTCGTGAAATTCGTGGAGGAAACGGGTTTGAACCCCGGCGAAATCAAAGAAAGACTCGATTTGACCGAGAAATTGCAAAGCGAGATTCGAGTCGTGAACTGCGAGCTGGCGGGATCTCGTTCCCGGTGCTCGGAACTCGAGCAGCGTCTCGACGAAGCCTCTGGAACGGAGGACGAAAGGAAACTGAGGGAGCATCTGGCCAAGGCTCGGAACGAGCTGGCGGAAATCACCGAAAAGTAAGTGAAATGAAGATGAATAGTATAATTTTTACATTATGTGCGTAAACACCTAATTTGCATACGGGAGGTCAAAATTTGGTCAAAATTCAGTTGTTTCAGGTCAAAAAAAGTTTTTTACTTGAAAAGATTGCCCAGGCCCAATTCATGTTCAATGTGATACAGACTGGCATTACGTTCGTTGTGGTCACGTAAAAGGCGCATATTTGAACCAGGGTTGTAACCAAGTCGCAAGGTTCGAGTCGCGAGTCGATTTCACTTTAATAGTTTTGACTGGAGTCAAGTCGAGTCATTTTTTATTCACCGTTGAGTCAAGTCCGAGTCCAAGAGAGCAGAGCGTCGAGTCCGAGACGTGGTATTTTGACTCGAGTCTGAGTCATTGCATTGACTGCTCAGTTTCCAGTTAAGGTCTTCTTAAAACTACTTTTTATAACTCGAGTCGAGTCATTTCCATATTTTGAAAAAATGACTCGAGTCAACTTGAGTCGTGACTCGAGTCATTACAACCAGGGGCGTAGCCAGCCGAAAAAAAACGGGGGATATTTATTAAAACGGGGGATATTTTTTGAAAAGATGATATTCGTTATGCTAACCACTTTATTGCGGTTTAATACACACAAATGCCGATACAACAAGGGTAAGATAATCTCGTTTGTGTTTACGTCTTTATACACATGAACATTTGCCAGTTATCTTAAAATATAGCTCTATTATGCGCAGTCGCATGCTACAGTAACAAACGGAAGGCGCTTTTGCCTTGCGCGCCACTATTTGCCGACAGCGAGTTTCATGCGCGCGGATCATGACTCAACGCAGCAGGTGATCGATGATCACCTCGCAAATCACAATGTATCAGATCAGATGGAAGTAGCAAACAAATTTCGATGACAGCGACTCAGCGAGGTATCTTGACCTTAATTACCAAAGCGAGGATGTAATCACGAAAGTGCGCGCAGATCATATTACAGCACAGTGGAAGATCTCTCCATTTTGTGCTCAAAGACGAACACTCGAACAGTGAAGACACGCAAATGAATTTTAGTCTGTTGCCGTTTGATACAAACAATCTGGATTAATTTTGTTTTAAATCAATATGATTTTTACTGTCTGCCAAGATGGTGTAGTATTTTTGGTGTGTGGAGATGGTAAAGACTAATTACCGCTCGAGCTTGTGCGATTGCATCACGTGAATAACAGTGGCCTGGCGCAGGCTTAGGTTCGCGATCAAAATGCATTCCTAAACGCGTTTGCGGTGTAGAAGTGACAATTCCGAATTGTCGAGGCCGAGACTATAACTTCTGGTCATTACAATAGCACATCGAGTAGCACTATCACGCGCCGCGAGTCACAGAGCGGCCTAATTTTCCTAGCCTCCAATGTTTTACTACTGGCCAAGCGCGGGTATTTCGAGCTTCGAAACGGGGGGTATCGGACACCGATTATCCCCCCCTGTCTACGCCACTGATTACAACCCTGATTTGAACCTTCCAAACAATTCGTACTGCTGTGACGCCATCATGAGTGATACTCGGAGGCTGGTACTATGGGTTGTTAATACTCGAGTCATGACTAGCACGGCCAAGACAGACATTTGAAATGACTTGGACTTTGACTTGACTCGAGTCAAAACTGTAAAGGTGAGATCGACTTGTGACTGGAACCTTCCGAATTGGTCACAACCCTGCTAATACTCGATATGTGACCAAATCAATCAGGTACTTGAATCTGCCCAGCGTACTCATTTCAAATTTTGAATAGGGTTTCATTTCGGGGTATGTCGCAGGTACGAAAAACTGCGTACGGTGACGCAGCAGGCGCAGGGCGCCCTCTTGGCCGAAAACAACCGCGACCTGGACCAGCGTCGGCAGCTGCAGATGGCCGAAACGCAAAGGCGCGAGTCTGCTTTGGAAATAGCCGGCGAGCGCGAGTCTGCCAACAAGCAGATCAATCTCCTGCTCTCAAAGGTAGGCCTATGTCGCGTTTCGGAATGAATTTGCTTTTATGTCAAGAATTTGAATTTCAAGCTGGGCATTTTCTCAACTCGTGCAAAATGATTAATAGCACTACAATTAGGTATAGTCTTCTAAAATAAGTTCCCAAAAATCCTGCAGAAAAATATATATTCAGTTACTGTTTACTCCGTCTGCTCTAGGTCAGCGAGCTTCAGACGTCTCTTTCCAAAGCAAACGTGGAAAAGGACATCGCCATGAGAGAAAGCACGAAGGCATTGCAAGAATGTCAAGTCCTAAAGCAGCAGGTCGGTATTTTTCATGTAGCCCGTCCATTTGTGATCGGGAAAACATTTACGATCGGTTTTGCCCGATTGTTGATACACAATGTTGTTTTCAATTCTCCACTAGTCTCTAGTGATTACCCTCAGCGAGTGTCAGCGGAAAACATTCGGGTTTATTTCGATACGTTTCAATCGTATATTAACATAAACTTAGTGAGTAAAACTTTAATGTCGTGTCACTTGAAGTATTTTCTAATTACTTCCCTCTTCGATCCTCAGGTGCGGGAGTTGGAAAAGATCCACGCCAACGAGGTATCGATCATACCGAGAGGGCAGGTCCAGGATCCCGAGAAAATGGCAGCCAAAATCAAGAGCCTGCAATGGGCCCTGGACATCAAGCAACAGACCTGCCAGAAATGGGAAGGGGCGAACCAGGCGCTTGCGAGTAAGGGAAGATTTATGTTTCTCTGCCAAGTTAAGACTGAATTTTTTGTGGTGTGCGCCATCCCCTTTTGGAAATGAATTCACGGCCTTATGTTGAGCGCAGGATTGCTTTTGGAATGCCGTCGCAAATTTGTTGCTCTACCTGCTTAGACTGCTAGAAGCACGCTAGCCTCCAGACCCAAATAACAGAATAATTTCGTATCGTGTTAAATTCACAGCTTGTACCTTGTGACGTCTTGGGTTTGTTTTTAGAAAATCGCGTAAAAATTGGGAATTACTATTATCGTTCTTTGTCCAAATCTAGTTCCAGAAAAGAAAATGTTTTTCCGTTAAAACGGTCATCATCTATCGAGAGCTAACCACCCCTATAAATATATAAGGTCAATCAATCTATCAATCTTTAAAAATTAGGGCAGATCTTACAAGCAAGGATTGATGCCGTTCTATTGCAAGGGCCTTACAAGACATCATCCTTTAACATATCGTAGGAATAAAGACAATGTAGCTCAATTTCAAGATATCACCCTTCAACATATCGCAGGAATAAGAATAAGGACAATGTAGTTCAATTTCAAGATATCACCCTTCAAATAAGGACAGATCTTAAAAAATGGGCACTGTAGCTTATAAGACATGGCCCTTCAAACCAGGGCTGTAATGACTCGAGTCACGATTTTCTGATGACTCGACTTGACTAGAGTCATTTTCTCAATATCCAGAAATGACACGACTCGAGTCAATGAGTCAATCTGTGTGTTGACTCGACTTGAACTCGAGTCATTGCGCATGACTCGAACCAAGTCATATGACACGAGACTCAGACTGCCAAGACCGACATCGACATTTCATTTTGATTTCGAAGAATAGTAAAGTAACGTCACCATTGGGATTTCGTCTATTGGTACTGGTACTTGAAAATGCTACCAGAAACTGCTAAAAGTAAGGAAAATTAGTATGAGAGTTATAAAAATGGGTTTAACAAGACTTTAACAGGAAACTGATCAGTCAACACAATGACTTTGACTCGGACTCGAGTCATAATACCATGACTCGGACTCGACCCTCTGCTCGCTGACTTGGACTCGGACTTGACTCGGTGGTGAATAGAAAATGACTCGACTTGACTCGAGTCAAAACTATAGAAATGAGATTGACTTGTGACTCGGAACCTTGTGGCTTGGTTACAACCCTGCTTCAAACAAGAACAAATCTCAGAAATAAAGACGATATGGCAACCCCGGATGTTATTGTAATCACTCGTACCATTTCCGCCGTGCCCGTCTGCTTATTTTCGCGGTCGTATTGCTAAGTCCACCTTTCGATCTTTAGAGGAAAACAAGAAACTCGAAGCCGAAGTGGTGAAGGTGATTTCGCTGCAAGGGGAAGTCGGCAAACTGACTGGTATTTTGGAGCAGGAGAGAATGACCAGAGTCGAAAACGTGGCCGAGCAACGCTCGCTGAGGCAGCAGTTGGATTTGACGAGAGAAAGGATCGTGGAACTGGGAAAGCAGCTCAAAGAGGTAAAATCGGAAATTCTCCTTAACTTGCAACAGCTTGCGAATATACATAGAGCGTGGGTGTACATGTGCACTGTGCAGCCTTTTTGACAACTGAGCCAAATAGCAATGAAGTGGGAAATCGTAGAGGGCCATCTCATTGAGGGTCTATAATTCTATGTCGTATGGCACATAGCAACTGGCACCGCCTGGAGTTAAAGCATGAATGTTTTTTCGGGAGATCGCCATATGAATATTTTGATGATTTTGATTTATTACTTCCTTTCTCTTAGCTTGCTCGAAACTAATTCAAGCATACTCATTTGCAGCACTTGTGCGAGTGGTTAAGGTTTCATATACTACAGCTGGTGCTTGAACGAGTGTAGGCAAAACTACTTACTTTTTAGCAGTTATTGGAGAAGTAAAAAGTAGTATAGCAATAATTTCCCGAGTGGAATTCTCATATAAATGTGAATAAGCCCATGGGTCATCGTAATTGTGTACTGTGGCGTTATTTTGCGTTTAGTAGCGAAGATGCATCTTGCCGTTTCGGAGGTAGCCGCCACCGATTGCCTTCTAAAAGCATGGTAAAAGACTATCTGCTTTTGAAGACTGCTTACTTTGCATTCCATACCTTTCATTGTGACTTTGTTTTGAAAATATGTATTTTTACATGTAATCGAGGTAATGTCTTACAGGTCAAAGGTCAGCTTGCTGTGGAAACCGAAAAATTCATGACACACTCCGAAGCGTGGAGCCAAGAAAAAGCGACTCTTGACCACAAAGTCGAAGAGTCCCGACTTCGCGTAAACGAATTGAACCGTGAAATCGCCGCGTTTAAAGAGAAATTGGAAGAGTTCTCTGAAAAAGACTCCTACGAGGCCATGGAGAAGATGAGGATCTCGCTGGAGGAAGCAGAATCCCGCGAAGCCGAGAACCGCAAGTCGATCGAGTCGTTACAGGACAGGCTCGAGCACGCCACGAAATCTCTCGAAGAGCACAAGAAAGCCGCGTCCGAAGCCGAAGAGAATTTAGCGACTGTAACATCAGATGTGCGATCCAAGTCGGAGGAATTGTCCGCCAAGAATGCTTTTGTCAAAGAATTACAAGAGAGGATCGAACTTTTTACTCAAAGCGTGGATAAAATGAGAGAGAAAATCGATGCACGCGATCTAGAGATCAAAAGCAAAGACTCGAAACTCTCTGAATTCGAAGAAACTATTTCTCGGAGTGCGGAGGAGCTTGAAAAGTGCGAATCCATGCTCCGTCTTTTGACTAGCGAGAAAGAGGCGCTGGAAAACAAAATTTCGGCTTTGGAATCCGGATCTGAAACCGAGGACTTGGAGAGGGAGACCTCGTACCGGGTTCTGCTCGAGCAATTCGAGGAAGTCGCGCAGGAGAGAGACGCTCTGCAGTCTCGCGTTTGCGAACTCGAAGTCTCATCCGCCGTCGAAGGAGAGATGGGCTGCGATCCGGAATGCGACAAACTCGAATCGCAGCAGCGTCAGGATTTGAAGGATGATCTCTCCAAAAAGGAGAGAGAAATCGAGAGGTTAAACCTTGAATTGGACGCCGCCCGGGCTCAGACCGCCAGCCAAAAGGTATCGGTGTCGGAATACGGGATGGACTTTTCCATGTCGATCGATCAGGAGATGGTAGACCGTCTGTACGACGAAATTTCTGAGCTCAAATTGCAGCTGGAGGAGAAAAACGACATTATCGAAGGCTTGGGCGTCGCCAGGCATTGCCAGGACAACGACGAACTGATCGGTCTTCGTCGGGAGGTAGTGGATTTGAAACTCTGCATGGAACAGATGTTAAAAGACGCCGGCGAGAAAGACCAAAGCAGTGTGTTTGGAGATCAAAGGAACGGTTCCCTTTCAAGCGACATCAAAGTCGATGATCAAAGCGACGTTTGTGAAGATCAAAAGAACCCTTCTCTTTCAAGCGACATGAAGATCGAACTGCGAAGTTACATTTTGGAAGATCAAAGGGACGCTTCTCTTTCAAGTGGCTTGAAAGTCCAAGATCAAAGCGAAATTTGCGAAGATCAAAGGAACTGTTCTCTTTCAAGTGACTTGAAAGTCCAAGATCAAAGCGAAATTTGTGAAGATCAAAGGAACACTACCCTTTCAAGCGACATGAAAGGAGATCAACGCGATTTCACCGCTCTGGCAGAGGAGAACGGCGAGCTACGGAAGAAAATCGCGGAACTCCGTGAAATTTTGAGAAATAACGAGATTTGCCGTGAAAAACTGCTCGAAAACGCGGATTCGGCTGCCGTCGAGGAGCTGGAAGCTCTCCGTAAAGAGAAAGCGGCTGGCGAAGAGAGAATCTCGGAGCTCACCTTGATGCTGCGGGGGGAGGAAGACGAGATGGCGGCTGTCAAGTCGCAGCTTTTGGAGCTTGGGCGGAGTCTGGAGCAGGAGAACGCTCGCATCGTCGAGCTTAAGAGGGGCAAGAAGGAAGTGGAACACGAGATTCTTAGACTGCAAGAGAAGAACAAAGATCTCGTACAGAAATTGAGCACGACCGACGAACCAACGGTGTCCCAGGATCGAGAGTTAGAGGCTCAACTTAAAATGAGCGAAGCCGAGATCCAACGCATAGAGGAGGTTTGTAGGAAATTGGAGGCTGAACTCGATAGCTACAAAGATACTCGCAAGGCGGCTGTCACTGCTAGAGAATCGATCGAGTCGCTTGAAAAGCAATTGGAAGACTTCAATCTCGCTAAAGAGAGAGATATCTCGGAATTGAATGGACGCGTTTCGGATTTGACGAGTGAAAACAAAGAACTAATTGATAGATTGGAGAGTTTGGATGAATCGGGTGACGTGAAAAAGGAATTGGAAACTGCTCTCGACACGATATCTTCTCTTGAAAAGAAACTAGAAGACTGCAGTTTGGACAAAGAGAAGGATATTACTGACATGAAGGAACTCATTTCGGCCTTGACTACTAAAAATGAGGAATTGACTGAAGGATTGAAGAGGTTAGACGAATTGGATGATAAGAAGAAAGAACTGGAAGTTTCTCTCGGCACGATTTCTGCACTCGAAAAGCAATTGGAAGACTGCAGTCTCGCTAAAGAGAGAGATATCGCGGAAATGAACGCACGCGTTTCGGACTTGACAAGTATGAATGAGGAACTGACTGATAAATTGAAGAATGAATCAGACTCGGAGAAAAAGGAATTGGAGACGGCCGCCGACACGATATCATGTCTCGAAAAACAATTGGAAGACCGAAATTTCGCAATTTCGGACTTGACCACGAGAAACGAAAAATTGACGGAGAGACTGAAGGATTTGGAAGGATTGGACTCGGAGAAAAAGCATCTGGAAAAAGAGGTCAAGAGGCAAAAGGAGAAAGTCTGCAAGCTAAAAGAAAACCTGGAATCGGTGTATGCGATGATCCGCGAGAAAGCCGCCGTGATGGAAGAGTCTGCGTCATCGAGAGAAGCTCTAGAGAGGAACTTCAACGAACTGACCAATGAGAACGAAAGGTTGAAGTCACGCATCAGCGAGTTGGAGGTGGAGCAGAGCTCGAAATGCGAGAAAATCGACGGCGAAATGCGTGACGCAGATATGCTAGTCGCACAGTTGCGTGGACGGGTGGCTGAGCTAGAGGAGGACCGTAAAAGCATAGCGAATGAACGGGATCGTTGCCGTGACAATGCTGCGGCCCTAGAGACCGAGATCGGGGAGGTCGCCGAGAAGATACGATCCTCGAAAGTGGAGTTGGCAAGCGCGAAACACGAAATCGAGTCGCTTCGAGTCGGCTTGAAAAAGAAATCTCAGTTCGAGTCCCGCGTAAAAGACTCGGACACGCTGATCGAGAGCTTGCGGGACGAGTTGGGATTGTTGCGCGAGGCCAAGGATTCTCTGGAGAGGCGGGTTAACGAGATGGAGACTGAGGAAGAGACGAGACGGGAGGTTGAGAGGAGGGAGCACGAGGAGAAAGTGAAGGAACTGAGCGATGGTTTGGCTCGGTCTGAGGCGGGCTTGGCGGCGGCGGTTGAAGAAAGGGAGGCCCGGTCCAGGGAGCTTGAGGAAGAGAGGGAGGAACGGAGTGCTTTGACGACTGAGGTTGAGGCGTTGAAGGTATGGGGCTCGGTGTGTTTAGGGTGGTGGGGGGGGGGGACATTGCTGTGGCATTTTTCG
>KE599915.1:663-10967 GCA_000444245.1 Botryllus schlosseri
TTTCGATTACTTATGTAGCCTAAGGCCGCATTCCAGGGCATAGCCGCAATGAACGATCTGGACGCAAAATGCCTATGGTAAACTGTCCATATCCATTCCCGCTGAACTCCGGACTATTCTACATTTCACCACGGCCTATTGTACGCACCGAAATCGCGAGTGGCAATGTTATGAATAGTTGGTGGGAGGGGAGTGCATATTGTCGCGCGGACCGCGAAAATTTTTTAGAGCCGCGAATGAATTGTTATTTCTTGAGGATTCCCATTCCCGCTCCAATTAAGAAGGGCGCTACTGCATTAAAATCGAACAATGAAGTCTTGTTGAATTGCGCGGAGCGCGAAGAAAATTTCAAGATTAAATAAAATCTCTCGAAAATTCGGGAGTGAATTCGTAATTGCAATTTGCATGTCTACGGCTGTTCTGGCTGCCCACCCCTGATATAATAGTATACATAAGGTATATCTTACGCCAATTTTGAATCCGCATTACAGTTGTTTAGTCTTTTACAGTGCTGACAAATTTCCCCAAACTTCTTTGAAAATAACAAAAAAACATTGAAAAGGACATCAATTAATTTCAAGGTAGGTTGCACTGAGACTAATCCTGATGCTGGTATAGTGACTACAGAGAGCACGGCGTCGTTCTGTCCTGTCATGCTAAATTTGATCAGTTTTGGAAATGAAGTAAATTGTGTTGATTTATAGCCAAATTGAGGGCGAAACCGGGCAACCTATATTGCATCTAAGTCTGTCAACAACAGCTACCTAGCGCACAGAGATTTAGGCTACTGCCAAAGCTATAAAGTAATGAATGACTTGCACTTAGGAATTTCTCTAAATCTTCAAAGAATATAAAAAAATTGCTCTAATGAAGTTGAAGTCAGCCTATACTCCGTTGAGCGCGACTGCTGGCGTTTGAGTTTGTCAAACTTTCTAGAATACGAATTAAGTTTAATCTTCAATAATCGTATCTTCAGAATGGTTGCGAAACACATGTTCAGTCACAATTTATAAAAACATTGACAAATTGACAAAATTTCTCGCGCCCCCCTGAGAGCCTCCCGCGCTCCCCAGGTTGAGAACCCTTGGCCTACATGAAAGCTGCGGAGACTGCTAAATAGCAAACAGCAAAGTCGCATTTCTCTCAGAGGATACCGAACAATCAATATCAAGTTAGTGCTCTTTAACAGAAGCTTCGTCCTGCAGAAACTTCAATAGAACCACGTATAAATACCTAACATCTAAAAGAAAGCATTAAATTAAGTTTTCGATATATTACATTTGAGTAGCATACATTTGTCATAAATAAATTTAGGTTAAATTTTGATTTTGTTGGTTCACTGGTCCGCAACATTTGTTGAGAACCACTGGCCTAGATCAGTGGTTCTCAACCTTTTTTGCCTTGCGGACCGGTAAAATTTCAAAAAATGTCTGGCGAACCGGTGAACTGTCAAAATTGAAATGAAGCCAAAATGTAAAGTATGCAACCGTTTTTGGCAATAATATGATGCTAGATAGTGACATTTGGAGGGTTTTGATCGTATTTAATAATATTCATGATGGCATCCATGTGATTTTATGGTAGTGAGACTGCCAAGTCGAGGTAAAATTGCCTTGTCCAGATAAACGTGCTACCGCTGAGAGTCGTTTACAGTCTTTCGCGCCAAAGGCCGTGGGTTTAAACAGCCACGCCAACTCAATACCAACCGACAATATCAAGAGAAGAAGCCTATCGGAGTCGAACCAAGCACCTTGTCGTGCTACCTTGCTCATTGCCCACTGCCACCAGACGCAGGCTACTCCGACAACTGCGAATACAGTGCGTGCCGCAAGAAAACACATTGCAGCAGCTATAACTGCCATCCGCAAATCCGGGCCGAAAAAGCACTTCGTCAGCCCACCCCCAAAAACGTTGATCTTGGGGCCCCCACAGGGCGATAAGCCAAATTTCCGGGGGCTTCGCCCCAAGACCCTACACTTCGGTGGATGTTTTCACCTGTACTTGTGATTACATCCATTCTACTCAGCGTAAGCAGAGAGTTTACGTAGCTTATCGCGACAATGGCGACAATTTTCGATCATTCACGACTGAAGCGCTTTTCTTGCGGTCGAATTTTAGGCCCAGATTTCGGAGTCCCATATGTTAACCTAAACTTCATTATGTGTAGATACGTCGTGGTGCGGCAATGACTGACGCCGAAATGCCTATAAATCATGCGTATTTATCGGAGAAGGGCACCTAATAAGCAAGACATTTAGGGACACTAAATCGTGCAAAGCCCGAAAAGAAATTGAAAAATGTTGGAAAAACTTTCAAATAAAACGCTATGATTTATATTCATTTGCGAAATAATTTTGGGCCCTTTTCAAGCTCGGCCCTCTCCAATTGGGCCGTTTGGGGTGCCGCGCGGCAGTTACGGTCCTGCACAAAATAAATGAATCGAAAACCAATGATCAAACTGCGCTGCTTAGCGATGAGTGAGCTCGTATCTGTTCTGTATTTGTCGCTCGCATGTCGTCAAATGAAACGTCTTGTACTTTAAGTCAAATCGAACATGTTTCTAGCCCTAACGTTACCTCACAAAATTTTGAATCAGTTTAAAATTAGATGTTTTATTTATTTTATCAAAGGACAAGCCTTCAACATTGCATCTTGAAATTAATGTATAAAATTGTAATATTCCTCGCGGACCGGCAGGAATGTCGTCGCGGACCGGCACCGGTCCGCGGACCGGCGGTTGAGAACCACGGGTCTAGATGACGTATGTAACAATAACAATTGATGTTTCTCATTAAGAACTGAAAACACTTGCGGACAAAAATGCAAGGAAACCCCAAGCGGACCGGTCTGCTCATGCAACGAAGGATACCGGTAGGATTACTAAGAAATGAAGAGCGTCTACATTGATCATTCGTGCATTCTTTCACCAATTTTCGCGGCCACGGGCCATGCAATGTATCAAACACGAACCGCATATTATCAAACGTTTATCTTAAATAAATAGAGGCATTGGTGTAACCTTATTAGGCAATGATTTAAACTCATCTTGTTAGATTAAGTGGGGACAATGAAACATGCGATGATATGGACGAATGCTCGCTCCCTTCGAATCAGTGCCAGCAGATATGTGTGAACACTGTGGGAAGTTACCAATGTCAATGCGTCGCTGGGTATGGGTTGACTTCGGATAAACAACGTTGTAAACCTTACGGTAAGGACATTTTTTAAGTATAAATTTTATCCGGATTGTTATGTTAGACGATTCGATGTAAAGCCATATGATTGCCAGATTTTATAGATCCTGGGAAATTGTTATAGAGGCGGCTAAGGTACAAATACAATACTGAAATTATACGCTCCTGAAAGTTAATTTACTAACGAGAATTGGGGTTTTGATACTATTTTCCACTGAGGAAGCATTGAGACCTTGATTGGCCGTGTCACAGCATGTGAGACTATAGAAAACTAACCTACGGTTAGATACGCAACACCCGTCGTCACGCTTGCTTGCCCGGAGGCAGTTACTGCTCAGCCCTCTGAATGCAGCATAATTGCTAATCCCATAGCTGACGACCTGAGCGCTTAAATTAAATAAAGTTGATCTTATTTGAAAGCTACTGTCGTACTGATTCCGAAAATATACATTAAAATCTGATCAGGGCAGCGGAACCCACTCAAAATACACTTCAACCTCTGAAAATCTTCATTGTTGTAAACAATCGCAGCCATGCGAGGGCCATTGTTATGATCATTGTGCTACGTCGCTGCCCTTGTTAGCAATAGCAACAATGCCGATTTTCAGACTTTGAAGGCTATTTCGAGCTGGTTCCATTCCATTTAAATGTATATTTTCAGAATCAACGCGACAGTAACTTTCAAATAAGATCAACTTCAATTAATTTAAGCGCTCAGGTCGTCAGGTATGGGATTAGCAATTATGCTGCGTTCAGATTGCTGAGCGGTAATTTCCTCCGGGCAAGCAAGCGTGACGACGGGTGTTGCGTATCTATCCGTAGGTTAGTTATCTATAGTGAGACCATAGTGTCCTATATGGTGTCGACACAAGCAAATCTCACGGCTCAGTGAAATTGTATCACGTCACAATTTCCATTTGGCTACAGGCAATTTGACGGTCATTTTTGACCGGCTTGCCGAGCATTAAATTTGGTAAAACGGGTATCAATCGAAAGCTGACTCTGCACTGATTACGAAAATATAAATTTTATTCCGCTCGTGGCCCTGGAACTCCCACAATCAGCCTCGAATTTTTCATTGTTATGGAGATTGGCATTGGGACGCAACAATGCTGTCTGGCGAAACGAGAGAGTAGCTCAAGAGAAAGAGAGCGAGAAAGCATTGTTGTGACGTAATACAATTTCACTGAGCCGTGAGAGTTGCTTGTGTCGACACCATGTAGGACACTATGGTGTCTAGCTACGAACGTTACTGGGAATAACACGTTTCCGAAGTTACCATCATCCCACAACATTGTCAAGAAGGGCAATGAAATCAGTATGATCGAATCAATACCAAAGTATCTTTAATGTGACGGACAAGAGTCATTATGCCCGTTGTGGTGGCATAAAAGGTACCTATTTGAACTTTGACATACTACATTCTGGTGTGACGTCATAATGAGTGATACTCGAATACTCGACTTAACTCGAAGCGTAATACGTGATTCAGAATCGAATCACTCAGGTACTCGATTATGCCCAGCCCTGCCACTGGATCTATCTATGTTATAAGAATTATATGTCATTGCGATCACTGTATTATCGCATTGCATATAGCCTAATTTGAAGCGGAGAATATTGACAGGCGACAGAATGCATTTATTTCAGGGCACAATTCTACATATCTATTTTTCGGAACTCATGACCAAGTACGTCGAATGATGTTGTTGCCTCTTGTAGAAGGAGCTCACGACACCAAACCGTACCTACACTACGATGCAATAACGAATGTGGTAAGAATGTGTTGAGCGTTATTTGCCTTTCCCAGCCCGTCCTTGTTGGTCCGATGAGATGTCCTAAATATTGTCAAACTCAACGACTCCCTTTCACATAGGCTACCCATGATGCAAGAAAACGTTTCTTTTATCCACCGCTTGTCATAAACATGGTCTCGTCTCTCGTGAAACTATATTCCCTCTTTATCTTGAGCGAAGAATTTTTTTCGTACGGTCGCAGTGACGGTGTTATGCACTACCAAAACGTTCACGCTAATTTTGACTCACTTCATGTAGAACATCACGCCCGATTCAATAGCGACTGATGTTGATTACCTATATGAGACGGAAACAGTGTTTTGGTTGGAATCAACGAATAAGACGACTATGATCAAGTCAAAATCAGAAAGCGGGAAGGTTATGACGCTGGTAGAATCCAACAGTTCTCTTGGTAAGGACATGAAAGTATTCATGTGTCAAGATCAAGGATTCCATGTATACCTCATACTTACAGTATTACAAAGAATATCAATCGACTGGATCGGCAGGAACGTGTACTTTACCGCGACAGGAAAACCAAAAGAGACTGACAAGAGCGGTTGTAGCACCTGTGGAAGGATCGGTCTCGTGCCAATAACAAGTTGTTACATAGTTTGCTGCTGCTTTTGAGATTCAGACGTTCACGAAAATCCTTTTTAGACTCCTCCGACAATGCGGCGTCAAGCGAGGCAATTCATGGTATAGCCGACAACCTTGGAAACGTGTTAGATATTATTGCTATTTCAGATATTGGGTAAGAAAGACTATTTCGTATGACTTGAATCAATATTTTTCAAAGAACCATTATCTGTCAATCCCCCTCTCCCTCAATCTTACATCTAATCCTTACTCGACACCTGCCGAGTTTTGTAGAGGATTTCATGCACCATGACCTGATATTGTATATTTTAATATATTTCAGCTCATTAAGTTATTATGATTTAGAAACTTTATATTTCTACTCCGCTCCGCGCAATCGATTGACGTTTTCAAGCAGTGGTGGCTTTTGGGGTGGGCGAGGTGGGCGGGCGGTCGCCCGCCCCCCCCTGGTCGAAGGGGCCCCCCTATTCGGATTATGCGCTTTTTTTAGGATAATAACGAATAAACATGGAAATCCGTGTACCAAGCAAGAATATGATTCCGTACGGATGTGTCAATCATCATCAAATCTCTGCATTTGTTAGAAAAGTTCCGTCCCCCGATAATCAACACGCCTCTACATGCGGTAGAATTACTTAGTCTTGATGTAGTCTATCCTTTGACACATGCAATAATATACATAGCCGAATCCAGCACCTGGTTAAACCTTACCGCGGGAAAGGGGGGCCTGGGGGGCGGATCCCCCCTAGAAGTTACGGTTAGATACTTATAGGGTCCCCCCGGTAAGTCTCGCCCAGGGCCCCCCGTTCGTAAGGCCACCACTGTTTTCAAGCTAGCTTATGTGACCAGACTAGAAGTTACGGTTAGGTGTGCTGTAAATGATATGCGATTACATTCTGTCTTTTCAGGATTGTGATCGCCTGTGAGTACGATGTATTGGGTCGCATATTCGCCGTCGCCGCCGACGGGTCCGATTTAAAGAATTTGAAATTGCATCTGATGTGGCCCAACGCGCTAACTTACGACACTACAACTGACACACTGTACTGGTCACAACTACCAACAGGGCATTGGGCCAACAGAGAGCAAGACTTCGAAGTTCGGTCCATAACTCTCGCAACTCTCGCGAATGAGAAGGTGGGAATGGGAAGGAGTCGAAACTGAGAGACTGTTTTTATGGATAATGAAACTATAGAATGTAAACGTTTACATTCTATAATGAAACTTTGCGGCCATTACCAATAAGAATGATAACGAGACTTTTAGTTTCGATACTTTCTTTCCCTCATGGAAGTTTTGAAATCTAGAGGTCGGTTGTAACACAGCATCAAGCAAATGTACCACAAAGCAACCTACTAGTGGAAGCGAGATTTCTGGGAAGTAGTGATGAATCTGCAACTTTCCCACAAAACGAAATGAAATAGGTAACGGGCCGAAAAAATTTCGAATTATCTTCAATGATGTGTGTAATCTCGCTGTGGTCACTAAAAGGTATACATTATTTGAACTTTATTCCAACTGTCATCACGTCATAATGAGGGATACTCGATTGGAATTGCTCAGCTATTCGATTTCAACCCAGCCCTGGATGATGATAAAGCCGCATGCTTAACTGTCTGATTTTGAACTATGTCGTTTTTCATTGTGTAACAAGCTCAAATGTCGGACGACCTCCAGATCCATACATCTAGTCCATTCACGACGGGACAATAATTCAAACAATCCATATATTTTTATATTAAGGTAGTTTTATCAAGATCTCACCCTTACTACCGAAGCTCATCATCCATAGCCTACTTTGAAAACCGAATCCGTTGGTATGATGTTCTCCGGGACGAGATCATATCCGCGGAAGCTTGGGACGGAAAAAATCCGGTAGTGTTGGCGAAACTCGCTCGTTCAAACACGAGCTCTCACGAGGCTAAATCCTTGGTGATAAGTCACCCGATGCTGCAGCTAATACCCCCACAATATAGTGAGTGTATTTTCCTGCTTGTTAGACTGATACATTCAATTACTGATATCCTTCTTTCAGGTACTATTTGTAACACACTGAATTGCGATCACGCTTGTGTCATGACCAATCCTGACGTCAAATCGCTGACAAAGAGCGAAACTATGCTACCACAGTGCGTTTGCCCTGATACAAAATACCTTTTTAGTCTCACTTCTTCGTGCAAAGGTATTTAATACAGCATGAAAATGGGTTGCTACCGTTAATTTACGTTCGGAAACTATTTTTTTTGCATATGAGTACAATATAATCGATAACGCAGTCATAGGGGACGGGGTACCCACTCCTCAACTATTCGGCCAGGGTATTGTGACATAATGTTTTGACTACATCACAATGTAGGTGCGCCGTTCCATCACCCCAAACTGTGACTCATCCCTCTCAAATTTCCGCCCTGTCTATGCTAATGAATATGCCTCAATTTCAAGTGTGGATTGGGTCAATCAGGATTAAGGTGATAATATTATATATGGCTACGGCTGCATGTCATTGGTATAGGTTATAATCTATATGTAATATTCGTGTCGATGTGAGTAAAGAGTCTGAATAGCTTCATCTTGTTATCAGACGTGGTCAGTAACGAAGTACTTCTACTTTTCGAAGTACTTCTAGTAGATTCTGACTACTTGCTCTAATTCCTCAAGTGGTGGCGATTTTAAATTACTTCTACTTGACTGTGTTCAGTTTCTTATGCAAAACTGGGCCGAGAATAGTTACTCTTTAATTCCTTGTAAATCGCTACTCGTTATTGAGTAGAAAATCACGGCGTTACTTCTACTTCTACTTGAGTTTTGACAATGACTACTTTGACCGCCTCTGGTTGATATGTCACATTGCAAATAGACATCAAACACCCAACAGCAACTTGTATGTCGTGCCCATTCGTTTCTAGTCCACGGCAAGTACCAATTTATCATTATCGACGACGGATATTTGAGGACAGTGCATGGTTATGGTTCGCAATCACGCGTTCGTATTGAAGGTAAGTCTCGCCTTTAAAACGCGTTTCACGCCAAATCCCAGCCAGCACCCGTGTTTCGTAGATGGTACTGCGTCAGCGTATGCGATGGTGTACGACGAGAACAAAAAAAGGATATATTTCGTGGACAGAGAGAAAAGATCAATCCGATATATCAAGTATGATGCTCCGAATCCGAAAAGGTAATCTTTTTGGTTCTATATACCGGGAGTTTTCAAACTGCGTGCAGGTGCCGTACCGACCATTCGTCTACACCAGTGGTTCCCAACCTTTTTCTACTCATCGCCCCCTTTTCAAGTTCAACACCGATCATCACCCCCCAAATTTTATGAAACGAAAAATGGGCATACAAACTGGAATATCACCGGCGGGTTGACTAAAAAAAAGGTCAACTTTTCGGCGCGATGTCGAATTTTCCACTTTCGCAACCAAATTTTGGTGGGTTGACTAAAAAAAAAGTCATTTGTCCGCCTTGACTCCAATATAGCCGTTTTAACGCGTTATCGCCCCCTTCGCTATTTTCGCCCCCTATCGCCCCCTTCGTCATTTTCGTTCCTCTAGACCACCAAATCGCCCACGTTGGGAACCACTGGTCTATACTCTTTTTATATTGTCTATATATTGTTACAAAAGCTGTTTTTAAAAGTCGAGGGACACTCATATATCAGACCTGAATACATGATCAATGCTCATTACCAGTGGTTCCCAACCTTTTTCGGTGGCAGGGCCAAATTTAGAATTTCAGAGTACGGCCGGGGCCGCACGAATACCAAAGCAGTGAAAGGAACCCAAAATAGTCACCAAAATATGAAAATTGGCATTTTTCCGAGCATTCGCTTGACGCCATTGGCCATTGTGTTGCCGCGCTCCCGTTTTTCAGAACAATCAACCTTTGCTGGCTATTTCGGAGTAGTTTTATTGCCCTGGCGAGATTTCAATTCGTATTTTTGGAGTCAGTGCGACACTCGCTTTCGATAAACACCGACATATCAAATTATTCGGACGCTTGGGTCGCGAGCTATAGGACTACCAATTATGCTGCTTTTTGCCGGCTAAGCAGTACGGATCTCGGCGTATTCAATCGTGAGTCACTTGTTGCACATCTATCCGTAAATTAGTTATCAATACCCAGGGCCGTAACAGCACTTCGTCAGCCCCCCTCCCCCCCCCACCCCCCAAAACAACGTTTCTCTTGGGCCCCACATAGGGTGATAAACAGAACTTCGAAGCCCCCCAACCCCTTCCGGCTAGATGGCTGTTTACCGCTATTTATCATCTAAATCGGGTGTCCGTTTTAGGCAGCTTCTCTCGACTAATCGCGCGAAGCGCGAAAAATTTCTATAATTCATGATTGAATCGGTCAATATAACCGGGAATTGCATTTATATTGGTATCAATTTTTCTCCTCTCTCTGCTCACGTAATCAGATTGACCGGTTGAGCCGAGTGAATTGTGTTTGAAAAGGTAGTACCACTCAATAATAATTAAACGTCTTCGGGCGTATACCCGTTGGCAGGAACGAAACAGCACTTCGTCCGTCCCCCAGAACACTTAGGTCTTGAGCTCCCATAGGGTGATAAACCGCCCCCCGTGCCGCTGTTCGCTTTTGCCACGAAATCAGGATCCCCGTTTAGTGAGCCCGCGTGGAGCGCGAAAATTTTCGATAATTCAAAATAAAATAGGTCAATAAGGTCGGGAATTGCATATATATTGCTATCAAT
>ATSW01044359.1:0-13376 GCA_000444245.1 Botryllus schlosseri
ACTTAAATAACATTTCTTCATACCCTTTTTCTATGGAGACGTCAAAATGTATTTGGGATATTACAAAGCTGGTCTTGGTCCCGAGCTGTGTGTAGCGTGGCATTTAGCTTCGTTGTTTTGAGAGTTTCGCTGGCAAATGCACTGAAATCCACGCTCTCTCGGCCTCAGCCAGCCGACGAGTAGGCATATTAGTATTTCACTGCGTTTTTTTCTCATAAGACCGATTTGAAATACATCTACAAACACGGTGACCTGCTCACCACAAAGAAAATGACATGACTTCCTCTCAATCAAGTAAACAAAGATTTAGTGCTCCAAATCCTCTTGAAATGTCTGCCTTCAGCAGCCCCCTCTGTTTTTACCATGTCTGTTCAAGAGTTCATCGATTTCGGGTGACCGCTGCTCACGTGCATTGATTGACTTGTTTTACGGATTATGGATTGGAAACGCATGACTTGACAATTATCCCAGACCGGGTACTTCTCAATGTAACAATAACAACAAAAAGTTTTGAACTATCTGGAAACCGTTAATTTAATTGTTATGGTATACTTTATTATGTTTGCAGTATCTTGAATCCAGATTATACGCCCTATACGTAGGCTGCGTAATCACTGTATGAACGAACAAGCAGGCATAAAAGTAAACGAATTTCCGGTTCAGTTAAGGCAGCCTTTAGTTTTAGTTCACATATGATAAAAAGTAGGTCTTTTGTTCTAAATTCCAGGCTATTTTTCGTGGGCCAGTCAGAATCGCGTCGTGGGCCAAATGAGGCCCGCGGGCCACACATTGCCCAGGTCTGAATTAAATCGAACATGCTTCCAGGCCTAATGTTACCTCACGAAATTATGAATATATTTAAATTTTGATGTTTTATTTATTTTATCAATTGAAAAGCCTTCAACATTTTGCATCTTGAAATTAAAGTGATAAAAATTAAAATACCCGGCGGACCGGTAAAAAAGTCGTCGCGAAACGGGACTGGTCTGCTGACCGGCGGTTGATTACCCCTGGTGTAGGGTACTAGATACATTTAAAACTGATTGTCCACGTGAAATTATCTTCGCTAACGTTATGAATAAGTAGTCATAGGAAAACAGATTATATGCATGTCTGCGTGTTCTTGGCACGCTGTGACGCTATATTCATAAATAGAGGGAATTAATTTCGTGACACGCATGAGAACCACAACCAAGCAGCTTCGGACAGATAAGATAAAGAATGAAAAGTTGCTTAAAGTTCAGTTGCGTGCGTGATAAGACCAACCGAAGACCTATTCAGGAAGTAGCACCTTCTGCAAGCAAGGTCGTGAGCTCAACTCTTTCATATCAATACATCGTTTCCTTTTGCAGGTATTTTGTGACATGGAAACCGACAATGGAGGGTGGACCTTGGTTGCCAGCATTCATGAATCAGATATCAGAAGGAAGTGTTCATTTGACGATAGATGGTCGACCTACGTGAAGGATATTAATGATCGCCGAGGTGAAGATAATATAACGGGACACTACATGGAATTTAGTCCCCAAGCCCCTAACTCATATGTCTCCAAGCTCGTGTGTTACCATGCTCATTTGTCGACATTCTCACGAATCAGCGTGCCCATATATCCCAGCAAGCTCCTTCGCACATGCTAAAATGCCGCATACATGGCTTTCGTTTTCATCGCGTGGCATGCACGAAAGGTAGTATCAAACTTCAATTCAACAATGCAGTTCTATGACATAACCTCATTGCTTGCGCCTGCTACAAGGAAATTGAATCTACCGCAGTTATAGTAGGACTATTATAATTAAGCCATGCTTCACATGAGATGCGAACATCCATTAATCGCTACACTTGTTCGGGCGGATATGACCATACTTTACATTCATTATCGAGCCTCATGTTACTTCAGTGCAGTCAATAATAGCCTTATTTCTAAAATCCCAGGATCGAGATCAGAAAAATTGCTGAAAATACTTAGATTACCGGAGTGGGGTTTCTCGAAGTCGCGACGCTGTATGGAATAACATTAATTTTCTTGAAAATAGCCCTATATTTACTTATTAGTAGGGCAAGTTTTTGTTGCACTGAAATCGTAAGAAGGTTGCACTTAATTTTACCAAAAGTTGCAGTAAAAAGTTGCATTTATGTACGAGTTTTCAAGATTATTAAGGTATGAGACTCTCGAACGGCTGTGTTGTATTATCCAACAGCTACCATACTTTACTATTATTTGGCCTGTGAAATCTATCTGGTACATTTCAATTGGGCTACTATTTAAGGATCCAAATACTACTTGGAGTGAAAATGACTAGCGGCGGCATAAAAATAGTGGGCGGGCCGCAGTTTGGACGTCCCTGCCTTATCAAGGTTATCGTTTTTTTACTTGCCAAATAACTAATGCACTTCTTAAAACACATGGCCTAACTAACTAAGCCATCTTAATCAAACGTGACGTCGAAAAACTAGACACAACCTGTTTCATTTGTGCGGCTTGGCCAAAGGTCTAGTCACGCTTCCACTTCCCATTTAGTTCGGGCACTATTGTGCTTGGCTGAGGTTGTTTAGCTTCTTGCTGGCAAGCGAACTGATGCGTCAGCGATATCACGGAGGTGCAACTAATCCATCGCATAGCTGCTTGTTACGCAAATCGAAAAAATATACAATACTAAAATTAGTTTAATGGTATGTTTTTTTATATCTCTCCTCAACATTTTTCTCAATACCAAATGAAAGTTGCAGTAAAATGTTGCATAAAAAATCGCAAAAATTGCAATATAAAATTCCTACAAACAACTTAAAACATCATACTACTAAATCATGAGTATCAAGGAAGCTGCTAGAAGCTGTGCAAAAGTTGAAAAAGTTGAAAAAACTAACCCACGTACTAGTGTTTTTATAACGCTTGACCATACACATTTAATTTTCGAGCTTTTAGTGCTGTCATATGACCATTTCACCGGGCAGCATACTACTCGGACCGAAAATGAGAATTTCATAAAAAGGACGAATTCAGAATAGAGTAGCACGGTAACCACTCGATATTTTTCATTTACAGTAAAACACGTGGCCGAGGTCCTGTTCATGTGGAAAACTCCCCGATACTACAGAATATATGGATAATAGCGACATTTTTTAGGAAGCTTTTTCACCGACCTCTCTTTCAGGCCTTCAAATAAGAAATGCCATGGTTTGTTCTGTGCCCATCAAGTGCCCATTAGCCGTACTCAGCAATATACTTTTGTTGGCAACAACAACAAAATCGATACAAATGCACCCCTGAGCGTGAGCTGTCACATTTCCAAGTCGTTCCATGTAAACTATGTAGATAAGCAGATCATCTTTATACGGATGTTTCAGAAAAATCGAATTGGGAAAACTCCATGATATTCGGAGAAGTGAGAAGCTGCTTGCAAGATGACTACAAAAACTGCCTTTTTTACAAATTGCGCGTGAGTACGACATCGCATTGAGTTGCATATGGCAATCGTCCGGCTATTATAAAACTTAACCTATATAGACCTATCTTCAAGGTAGGGCTGATTCAGAGTTTTTATGAAACTCGAACACTCGAAAAGTTTACATCGAATATCAAATCCGTCGTGGCATCAGACATGTGATAATCGTGATCGATTACGACAATTACAGCACTTTCAAGTATTCGTAATCGCAATTGCTATCGAATATAGCGAATCGATTTCTTTGAAAAAGATAGATTACTTCTTACTTGAACAAGGAATATGATAGACACTGAACATTCGTGAACAACGATCAGTGCAATATTATATTAGGTTATCGATAGCAGGATCGTCAGATTTTAAAACTGAATTGTTCATTAGCCTCGCGTAGTACTAAATAAATATTCAATGTAATAGTTTAATTGAAAGAACCACAGCCATACCATAAGTCAGGTTTTCGATACATACCAGATACCACTACCCCGCAGGATGAGGGTAATATTCACTATTCTGCCTAGTTTTAAATAGGACCGTAATTGTAGAAGTTTGGTTGTGCTTAGTTGTTTTACCGTTGCTGCTTGGCGAGGAGTATGTACATTGTACCAGACATGGGGTAATCACGATTAGTAATCGTAATCGATTACGACGATAACAGCATTTTCAAATAATCGTAATCGCAATCGATTACATTCGAAAAAAATCCAAAGTAATCGTAATCGTAATCGACTATTTCCCATATCTGATCGATTTCTTTGTGAAAGAACGATTACTTCTAATTTGTACGAGGACTATGACATGAACGGAACAGTGAACATTCTTGAACAATACGATATTCTGCCAGGTTATTGATGGCAGAAACGTCGAAATTTTAAATGCCACTGCCCATTATTATGTCACAAGTATTGACTTTGCTCGTTATTGCGTAACGAATTATCCAAACGTAGTAAATAGATATTTGATGTACAATTGTATAAGTATTTGTGAGATTGTAAGATCACCCGCCATGCCTTATATCAGGTTATCAATACACTCAGAAGTCAAAAGCTACTGCCTCGTAGCAGGATAATAATCACAACTTCGCCCTAGTGTCAAATAGTAACGTATGTATTGATGTTTGGTTATGCTTAGTTAAATGCAGTTTGACCGTTGCTGCTTGACGAACAGTAGGCCTAATTATACTTACAGCGGACAAAGATATGAACTTTTGTATGGGTCCAAATTGAACTTGACGATTTCCACATCGAAGCACTAAAAATCCACGGCTGCTGATATAGATCATAGCCGAGTCGTTATTCTTCACAATATCTGCATTGTAGGCAGAATTTTATGTTCATCGTATTATTCTCATACTTCAAACGGGCACCAATTGTTATTTCGCAATTCTTTACACAACATCCGGATCTGACGTCATAGCCATCCGCTTCTATACCATGCTAGCTTGGTTTGCAGCTAGAATCAGGACCGAGACACTGGCGTAGCCAGGGGGGGGCGAAAGGGGCGGTCGCCCCCCCCAAATTTTTTGAAAATTTTCGTAAAATCAATAGATATTAGAGTATTTTGGGGGAAATGTATGCAACCTAAAATTTTTCTTCGCGCTTCGCGCGATTTAGTGTCCGTTCATGTCTTGATTTTATTATCGGCATCACGAAAAAAAATTATTCCGCAAATACCCATTATTGAATTTAGCTGCATTCTCAATTATGAGAATACAACAGTACGAGTAGATACACTAGAGTAGCCCGAGGTCGTTGGGTTGATTGAGTCTGTAGGAGTGTCAGTTCAGTATGGGGGTTGGGGACTGTTAGCTCCGGCAACTTCCGTTCCGGGACACACGAACATATATAAAGTAGGCTACATGCGACTCCGCAAAGTGCGCTCCCAAAATGATTGACGACCATAAAACCGACCCATCTATTCCGAAGCCTTCGATATAGATTTTCGGGTGCTTAAATGGCTGGCACCTAATGATCCTGTCCCTGCAATCAGACCCCTCCAACATAAACGCAACTGGCACAGGAAAATATCTCCACCTCCCGTTAAAAATTGCTAATTTGAAATTGAATGAGTCTGATCGAAGGAGTTTTTTAATTTGGTCTGGTATGTATCAGCGATTTCAATCTTTAAAGTAGCGTCAATCTCTACCAGAGGTTACGCCCAAACAGTGCTTCAACGAAGTAATAAGAATGGACACCACTTGCTCATATAAACGTACCAATATTATTGATCAAATTCTTTCATTTATTCAAAAAACATTTACGCTCCGCCCGACTAGGGCCGAAATTCACACTGATTGTTCATCACTTTATGTCAGCGATTTGGGCTCGTCCGTGCAACGACCGGTCACCGAGATAGCACTTCGTACCCGAAAAGGTGGTATCGGACCCGTACAGAGTGAAGGCCTCCAGACCACCCTTTACGACCTGGCTTTTGCCACAACTGGAAGACACGTTTTGGGACGACGTGGAATCGCTGTACATTTGTTTTTAGATCGCGTCAAGTGCGAAAACTATTTCAAGTTCTTGACCGAATTTCATCTATAATATTGGTAATTGCATATATCACTATCTCTTTTTTGATAGTCTCTCAGTCCCGTGGTCAGATATAACGGTCGAGCTGGGAAAGGTGGTGTCTTCGAAACTTTAGGGCACGCTATTCATAATTATGGCATCTTCGGACTAGCCCAATTCATCGTAATCTCCTGTCTGCTACATAGTCAAAAGATATTGGAGTCACCCAAACGTAGCAACCTATAAGAATACTAAAAGAAATCTTTTTTGAGTCGCACACACAAATTGTCATTTCTTCATGGGGTGCATCATTTTCCTCTGTGGGTGGCCAAGGTGGCATTTATATTGTGGGGATCTGATTAGGAGCAAGACAAGATTATTCGTCACGCCCATCCAGCGTGGTTATGGACAATGGATACATACACAAAGTTTCGGCCAAGGTCTTTTTTTGACAGCACACTTCGTGAAGTCACATGTTGACCGAAACTGCATATGTCTTGGATGTGTCGTGTCACGGTAATGACCGGCACCGAAATGCCTATTTCTTTAAATTATGAATATTTGTCTTGAGGCCAAGAAGTATGCATTTTTAAATCAAGATATTCAGCGACAATAAATCGCGAAACGCGAAGAGAATTTTCGAGATAGGTTATTAAATCTCTTGAGAACACCCTAATAATTGTATATGTTGATTTACCAAATAACTTTGTGTCCTCTTCGAGCTCTCTTCCCACCCTATTGGTAGTTTTGGTTACGGCCCTGGCTAGAATGCAAATCGTTGGCTGCGTGAATTAGTTAGTTGAGCAATGGGTATATTATGACGTAAACAGAAAATGACGTCATGATGTCTCATTTAAAAATAAAATTGTTCTCTCATGAGACCCCTCATCGCAATCGTCATATTGTCTTCCAATATATGTTCAAAGATGAATTCTAAGAAGGAAAATAAATGTAATCGCGAGTAATCGTGATTACTATTCCAATGTAATCGTAATCGACTACTTCCAGATTTTGCTATGATCGTAATCGTAATCGTAATCGTAATCGTAATCGTGAGATTCAGAAGTAATCGTAATCGCAATCGATTAGATTCATGAAGTAATCACCCCATGTCTATTGTACAGTTGTACATGTACACCGGTCAAAGATTTGAAATTTTGTACCCGTCAAATAACGCATGATTCCCACATCGAAGCGTTGCATATCAACGGCTGCTACTGTAAGTAATAACCGGGCTGTTCTTTGCCGTAATCTTGAAAATATGGTTGGCGGTACTAAACTTGAGTATTGCTTTCACAACTACATTCATTGCAGTAAAGAATTTATTAACTCGAAGACTTTTCGTGTGCCCCTTATCGAGAGTTAACGGCACAATAATAAGCATACAGAGAGAGATTCAAACGAAAACCAAATTGGCAAAGTATGACGTAATAATACAATAATGAAAAATTAACGCTAGGCAAAGTCAGCTGTACAACATGTGCCAACATGCGCCTACATGTGCCATGTGCCAACATGTGCCTAAATCGATTAGGTCAGTAAGCAAACCTATCGATCGATCTGCACTTGCTCGTCGGTGTAAGGAAGCGGTTGACTCTACTTCCTATAACCAGGTATCAGCGTTCAACTCTGCAATTGGTCAACATTTAATGAACTACCCGGTGTGTGCCAGTCATTACAATGACAGTATGTTCATTGTGATTGCTAAATGCAGATCTGCCTTCCATCTGTCTGTCTTGGAGTCAACTATAATAAAATTGACCAATCCGGATTTATGTCGGCAGAAAGAGTTTCTATATAATCTCAAAATTTCCCATTAATATATACCGCTATTTGACTGTGTGTTGTCTTCCGTGTATTATAGTATAATTTGATTTTCTCTCGTCTCCTGTTATGACTACCGGTACAGCTGACTTTGCCTAGCGTTAATTTTTTATTATTGTATTATTACGTCATACTTTGCCAATTTGGTTTTCGTTTGAATCTCTCTCTGTATGCTTATTATTGTGCCGTTAACTCTCGATAAGGGGCACACGAAAAGTATTCGAGTTAATAAATTCTTTACTGCAATGAATGCAGTTGTGAAAGCAATACTTGGCCGTAATCGTAACGAAAGCTCGAAATATCTGTATTTATTAGGTTGTAAGCAATGGACACTTATGTTCATTGTTTATGTTCAAGAACGAGAATCATTATAGCAATTATTCATTAGGAAAGAATTTTTTGTTCGCTTTCCCAGTCAACAAAATGGAAGTGATCGAGCTGCATATCATACGCATTCGAGAGCAAAATGATGCTTCAAAAGATACAATTTTCGCACTTTAACTGCGGAATCATTAATCCTTTTATGCCCGTCTTAACCCTTTCACTACTGCAGCTTACAAACGCTAATGACCCTTTCGCTACCTGAATCCTTGTTGCTTTCTGGCGGACATATCAGCTCTTATGTTGCAAGACATCACAATTTTACAATGTGTTTTCATTATCGTGTTAGTTATGATAAAATACACCACGAGCATACATACAAAATACCGGTCAAATACTAGGGTTACCATACTTTGAAATCTAAAAAGACGACACTTTTTCAGAATTTTCAGACTTGCGAAAGCGAAGGAGAATTCTCAAAAAATGGCAAATTTTACCTATCTCGTGGTCGGTTGACAAAAGAAAAAAGGTCAACTTTTCGCTCAACTCCCGGAATACCCGCCGGGGCGTCACTTCGGTGCTGCTTTACGGCATCTCAGTCGGATTTTGCTATCAATATGACCAAAATTCTCAAAAAAGAGTACAAAATCTCAAAAAAGAGGACAAAAGGGCGTCCTCCGAGGACACTTTCAAAAAAGTTAAAAAAGAGGACAAATCATATTAAAAAAGGACGTATGGTAACCCTATCAAATACAGACAGTAACATAAAATGCATAAAACGACACATTGACTTCAGTCGAAATACCGAGAGATCTTCTTTCCGGTACAAATTTCATACAACTACTCCAGTTCTTGAGATGAGCATGTAAATAGGAATACAGACAAAATCTGGTTTATCAAACAAGTCTGTGCCTTGGCTAGAAGAATATGATCAAGGCAACGCGGAGCTACCATTGTATAGCACGTCAACTTCATTCAGAGCACAATTGTGAATGATTCCTGCCAAGTCTAGGCTTGATGTGGTCTTTGATATCCGGGTAATTCCATTGGTTTCATATTCGTGCGATGTATACTGTCATTCAGATATCATTAGTAGTGATAGTTAACTGATCATGAATATTGTCGCTGCAGGTTGAGCCAATGCTTGGAGGACGATTGTTATAAACTGCTGCCTTCGCCAACGCTGCATTATTTTCAATTAACCATCAGAATTATACGGATATTTGGGAATTTCGCAATCATTTCATAGCTTCAGTCTGTACCGTGAAATAAAGGCTAAATATGACAACAAAATAACCCGCATATTAACTGAAATGACTGTCACAAATTTTAATTAGAAATGATTACAAGATATAGTATTTGGCTGGACAGCTGAAATGGGAACCGTTGTAACGAACATAAATGATTGTAAATTCCTTCACAGACATTGCAGACACGAACAATAGATGGTTTGAACATGGTGTGGACAAAAGCAAATCTCACGGCTCAGTGAAATTGGTCTCCGTGACACTTTCAATTTGGCTAAAGACAATTCGACAGTAATTTTTGACCGGCTTGCCGAACGCGAAATTTGATAAAGCGGGTATCAATCGAAAGCTAACGCTGTAATGATTGCAAAAATATAAATTTCATTCTGCTCGTTGTTCTGGAAACCCACCCCACCCCACCCAAAAAAAATCAGCGTATATCGTTGCATTGTAAGATAGTTTGGTATTGTGACGCAACCATGCCGTCTGGGAGCAGGTGACGAGCAGCGCGGACCAGAAGCGTATTGGCCATTGCTGCGCAACCGATTGAGCATTCGCACTATCACTCACATGCGCACTTTCTGTTGAGCTGCTTAGACGGCATGGCTGCGTCGCAATACCAAACTCAGTAACAATGCAACGTTCGAGGCTGATTTTGGGGGGCTCCAGGACCACGAGCGGAAAAAAAAAATTATTTTCGCAATCAGTACTCCGTCAAATTGCCTTTAACCAAATGGAAAGTGTGACGTAGACCAATTTCACTGAATCGTGGTTATTCTTAATTTATTTTTTATTGCTATGTTGCGAGGATGCTGGTCTCCATAAAAAATCAATGTTCGTTACACTAAATCTCACAAGGGGTGAAAAAAAAATCAAGTTGCATAACTCCGCTTAAAAATATTATTCCATTTAAGAAAGCTTTTCGAGCCTTAGAAATTCCGGACAATTAGGTATATCTTAGAATTTTCTCCCGCACGCAGTTTTTACAGTGAAATTACGGACTTGTCCGGTAAATTCCGGACGTATGGCAACCCTAAGCTAGAATAAAAATCGTTGGTGGAGGGAAAACGTTAGCGACAAGGATTGTCAATGAATATATTGTGACGTAGCACTCACGTCACGTTAAAAAATATAATTATTCTCTCAATCGCAATTATTGTATTGTCTCTCCAACAAACATTCAAGGCTCCAGTTCTAAGAAGTAAATTGATGTAATCGTGAGTAATCGTGATTACTTTTGAATGTAATCGTAATCAACTACTTCGGAATTTTGCTGTAATTGTAATCGTTATCGCGTGATTGAGAAGTAGTTGCAATCCTAATAACAATCGATTACACTCGTGAAGTAATCACCCGGTGTCTGCTTGGCATAGTCATATATCAGTGGTCGGGAACCTATCGCTAGCGAGCCACATATGGCTCTTTTGGGTAAAAGATATGTCTCTTTGACAAATTTTTAATTTTTTCCTGAATTTCTCAATATTGCAGAAACGTGTTTGTAAATATTCATGACGGTCCGAATAATTATTCCCGTGGTAGCATAAACATGTCGTTGAGAGGTAAAAAAAGTTGGGTAACCGGGGTTAGGGGGTTCGTACCCCCCTTTTCAAAATGCCCAAATTCTTCAATTGCTGCCGCGCTGGCGGCTAAGACAACTCGCGAATTCGATCTACCCACCATCGTGCGCCTCGAAATCTTGGATTGAACGATACGTCGCCATGTCATCCGCGTAAGCGGTGTTTCAAAAGCCGGGAGATGGGTCGTACTACAAGTCGACAGCTGTGGAATCAAAAATAAGGATTGTCGTCATGGTGTAAATGACCATTGTAGTCGACAAATAACATGATTACCACAACAAACAAACAGACAAGCGATACCTTGATTGATGCCTTGACATGGCGACGCTTCTAAGACAATGCAGTTTTCAAATACACATTGTCTACGCCGAAAAATAAACTGCCTCGAAAGTGACATTAGCAATTACAAATTTAGATTAAAAACAGCGACATAGCTATCCAAGTTCTAGATTGGTAACGTAAGTAGCTTTCTAGCACCGCCGTAAAAATGTAGGGTGTGTAGCGCAGCATTATGTTACGCCGAATACTTGTGAAGTCGATCAATATTTAGATTTTCGGAATCAGTCAGACAATATCATTTGAATAATATCCGCGGTGATAAATATTAGGGTATTTAAGACGAGTTGCGCTATCATAATTGAGACTTGGCGCATCTATGCCTCATCTATACCTTAACTCTCCTTTCGCTCTTTATTTTCGAACAATAAGTATGAAAATTCCGTGATTTTGAGAATAGAAATGTTTCAAATACAATCATTTAATATCAACCCATTTCTAAACATCGATAGATAATACCAATAAATCATCGGAGGTTTCAAAATCTTCCTTCACACATCCCTGACGACGTGCGAGGCACTTGCTCACTTGCCTCCACTGACCGCACATCGGACGTCACTGACGTATCACACCCTGCAGTGAGTATATGTACTGCTGTAGTGACCATGTTTGGCTTCACCTACTCAAGCGGGCAGAAAAATATGGCGCATACTACGAATACCATGTAATATTAGTGCTACCAATACGTCACGATTTTTCAATTGTGACGTTCCAGTTGCTCGACCCGTATGGCTCTTCGGAGTTACAATCGAAAATATTGGGTCAATACGGCTCTGCGGTCAAAAAAGGTTCTCGACCCCTGCCCTATATGGATTTCATAATCGTCGTTCAACCTTCGTTTTCGGCGTGCTGAACTGAGTCACTTCAACTTCCACCTATTAATGATGACCTCACCGATTTGGTCACGGACAGCAGGGTCTGCGACTTAATATGTTAGAGACGGGCAACATGTGGCAACTTGCGGAAAACATACGGATTTCAATCTCTGTTTTAAACGATCGTGAAACTTTAATAGTGTTATGACGCTGGCCTCGGGCGTTCTGGTTGCTTACACTGGCTGGGCATGTTCTTAAACTTTTATGAGTCGGATGAGTCGAATTTATCCGGCTTTGCTGATGATGAAATCTTAAAAATGTCAAAATGGAAGCGAAATTTAGCGAAACGTGAATTTTCCACTTCTCAAACTTGCCTGAGCTTGATACCGGTCCCGTGGGCACATCTGCGTTTGACGCATAGGTACAGCAGTCATCTCGAAAAACTCCACAATGACATGGTAATTTGATTTCAGGATATACTCCAATTGGAAATTCCTTGCTATATAATCAATCCGTTCTGTGAATTTCCTAGGATGAAATGGTCGCGGAGATGATTACATTATAGATCAAGTGTGAGTTCAAACCAAACTTCGATATCCCTTGACAATCGTTCTGTGGACACAATGAAGTGAAATCGAAATACTCTAATTGAATCCTTATTGTTAAATTTCTTTTCATTGCCTGATCCTCTGACTCGCAACAGAAACCGACTCGACATAGCGGGACTTGGACATTCTAGATTCCTCTTATCAAATTTTACACCGAATATAGTGAGGATGATGACAATACCCCAGCTCCATCCGTCTCATTATCATAGTTGTGTTAAATGCAGAACATCTTTCGGCTTAATATGGTGATGAGGGTCGAGTGGCGCTGATACCTATATGTTGTCCAGGAGGGCGGTAGCTCAAAAAAATTGCGAGACACTGGAGTAGAGTATGTTCAAACAATGAACACGAATGACACTTCCATATAAGTTTCTAAATTGAAATAAGCTAGCCGTAGTAGCCTAATATGATCACACGAATATTTGAAATTCGCGCGTGTTGGTTCATCAAGAGCAATATATTCGATAATACTCCTTGATATAATAATCGAATGTAGGAAATTGATAAATATGAACAGCGTAATCTTCTGGTGAAAAATTTAAATATTTTTAAAATGTGATGTTTGTAAATGCATATCTCAGACATATCCAAATTGCTATTAAAGCTATAGGTTCCATGGTCATGTTTCTCACGTGTTTTATGATTAACAGGCATCCAATGTCATGATCTGGCACGTACCATCCGGACTGTCCATTTTC
>KE599916.1:283-13153 GCA_000444245.1 Botryllus schlosseri
AGTAAATGGACACCCAATGTAGATGACTAGTATCAGCAAATAGCGGATAGCCGAAGGGGGTCTGTGAGCGAAGCCCCCCGGAAATTTGGTTTATCACCCGATGGGGGCCCAAGACAAACGTGTTCTTTTTGGGGGGGTGACGAAGTGCTGTTACGGCCCTAGAAACGAATTAATTGTACCTACGGGCACGCCCGAATATGTTTAATTATTAATTACGTGGCCTTTATTTTCCAATATAACAGCTCACTCAGCGCAACTGGTAAAACTGATTACGTGGGCTGAGAGGATAACGAGTTCATAGCGACTTATATATGTAATTACCACCTATTCATTCATGCATTATAGAAAATTTTGGTACCTAGGGCGACCAGGCCACACAGACTTTGCTGACCATCGAAATCACGCTGCGGGGTTCTTAGGGGCGAAGCCCTCAGAAATTTAGTTTATCACGCAATGGGTGCGCAAAGCAGTCGTTTTTAGGGGTGTTGACGAAGTGCTGTTACGGCCTTGCCTCTTACTCATTGTCTTTATTACATTCCTTACAATATGAGGTTGGGGGGCGCTGGAGTACGATAATTTTTGAAAGGGGGCGCTGGAGGAAAAAAGGTTAAGAACCACTGAGGTAAAGGGTCGCAAGTCAACTCGAATCATCAATTGCGACTCGAGTCATTTCACCCCTGACTAGGCTTACCATATTTTGGAAATCTAAAAAGAGGACACTTTTTCAGAAATTTGAGACTTCCAAAACCGGAGAAGAAAAACTGGTGAATGAATTTCTCCCACTTTGTGATCGGTTGACTAAAAAAAAAGGTCATCTTTCCGCTCAGAGCTCAAAATACCGTTTTTCTCTCCGCATTGCTAGGTGGATGACTAAAAAAAAAGGTATTCTTTTCGCTCAGAGCTAAAATCACCGTTTTTCGCTCCGAAATTCCCGCCGGAGCGTCACTTTTGTGCTAATTTACGGCATATCACTCGCAATTTGCTCTAGATCTGACCTAAATTTTCAAAAAAGAGGACAAAGCGGCGTCCTCCGAGGACACTTTCAAAAAAGTCAAAAAAGAGGACAAATCCTCTTAAAAGAGGACGTATGGTAACCCTACCCCTGACTGCTAGACATATTGCGTATGCCGATTTACAAGATCGTTACCTCGAAAATATTAGATTTCTTCGATCCCAATTGTTCCATAACGCTGCAAACGGACTCACCAACTCCATACTAGAATGATGAGGTTACTTCTTTGGGACTCACTGCCATAGCGTGCAGAACCGTCTCTTGTCCATCATCTATAGACATATAGTTTCACAATTACAATCAACTAAATCTAAATTATGGTAATACCAAGAGAGTACGCCAATTTGATTTTCGAAATTAATATACAATGATTTTCGCTACTCGAAACATATTGGAATCGCTCTAACGTATCAGACCGAACTAAGTTTTTGAGGCGAACGCGATCTCAAATTCGCATATATAGCCACTGGGCGCCTTATTTTCCCTCAGCTGCTTGCATTTGCACTGCGGGCCTCAGATTGGAAGGACAGGACTGCTCGTGGCCCCCTCTGAAAGCAAAGAATAGTCCGTGGAACCCTAAGTGCAAGATTTGGGGAGCTGTATGATGACTTCAGAAAAGTCACCAACTGCGCCATATCACTGATTCACTGTCTCGCTCCAGATTCAGATCAGCTTCCTAAATAATAGCCTACTCGGATTTGGATGCCCTTAATTTTTGTTATATGTCGACGACAGCCCTCTATATCTCATTTTCCCGGTGCACCCCATTTGAGAACCACTGGCATTCCAATTTAATGGTATGGCGAGTCGAGGAAATCACTTGTTCAAATCACTCTTTTATGACACTCTAATCCAGCGGTTCCCGACTTTTTTCGACCCATTGCCCCCCAATCAATCTCAAAACAAATTTTCGCCCCCCATATTTGCGGATCCGAAAAATTGGACATATAAACGGGAAATTTAGCCACTTAAATCTGATCGCTGGTGAATTTACTAAAATAGGGCTATTTTCCGAGGTGGTCGGTTCTCGGAAAACCGGTTATCGCGTCTACTTTCCGTTGAGTTGACCCTTTTGGCATCATAATCAGAGTAAGCCGCCCTCACGATAATTTTTTGGCCAGGTTAATTAAATATATCTCAGTGGACGTCTTAACATTTTCGCCCCCTGTTTCTCAAAATCGCCAACTGGGGGGCGATATCGCCCACGTTGAGCTTGTGAAACACTGGACTAATCGAAAAATCATCGACGAGCCTCATATCCGTATGTTCGAAAATAGTGACACCGCTCCAAATCGAATATCACAATTCTGACTGTGAATTCGGTACAACGAAATCATAGGCGCAGGACGCAGGTATGCCGCACATACCCAGTAAATTATATTTGGGGTTGGCCTATGTATGAGGCATACACACAATCACACGATTCCGTTAGGAACTACCTAAAATTATCAAGTTGGAGAATTTTGTGATTTAGAAATAAGCAATGTATTTCCGTTTACATGATGCTGCTACGTGAGAAAATATTCGCAATACGTAGATCGAGCGTGAATGATTAGAAGACGCGACGCGAGTTGACAAGATCGCTACCTCAATATTAAAGCCGCTGCTTTCTACTTCTACACGCGTTGGAGTTTCATCTCTCGGTTTGACGAAAATCACTAAATGCTCTGAATTAGCAACAATCAAAAGTGAACTGCACGCCGGGAGATCAGATCTCGCTTGTCACCTGATGTCCAAATGAAATTGAAATGTTTCTCTTCGAGTTGTAGGGTGCGAAAGTGGAGCTCATACCGTCATTATATAAATGATATATACGCAAGTCCATCAACACGGGAAAGCTTATCTGATATGTGTATAATAGGCATTATACGCATGTCCTTGCTGACCCCAATAGATGTATGCTACTTGGTAAATTCGAAAAAAGTTCTAACATCTTCCATATTTTTCAACCCACCTTTTTTCTCGGCTAGGTACGCGTCTGCTGGAAGGTATGGAAACTATGGCACCATATACAAGGGACTAAGTAATTGACGATATTAGGCGCTTCCAACGCATCTACATAGCTTATCAATTTTACCACATAACGTCAGCCCTTTGTGGCGTCATGAAGTCCGCATACCTACGGAGAATTAGCGTCCGGTGCCTATGCAATGAATATCTACAATGTCAAGAAATTACAAGTTGAGTAAAAACCCCCTGCAAGAGCACAGTCACTACAGCGCAGCGCTACAGGTCACCTCAAGAAGACTTGTACGCAGTACTGTTCACCAGGCTCACAAGTCTCAACAAAATATAAATCAAGAGTGCCGAACGGTCGCTTTCGTTGCTCACGTTATAATATGGTAAGCTATAGGCACTGGTTAAGTTACACACTATTCTCAATGGCTTTCAAACCGTAGAAATGTTTTCACTGGCGTAGCAGCATGTGCTGCCGCCCCTGGCTCTCGCCTGAAATGCCGCCCCCTGCCCTAAGTAGACCGCAGCAAATTTCGACATATATTCATGTTCAAGCAACCTTGTCAATAAAAATAACTACAAACAATATGCCGCGTCTCAGCCTCACCGTCTCAACATTAATAAGGCCAAAAATAATAAAGACAAGAAATAGCGAACGATTGTGTTGTGCAAATAGAAAATCAATAGCCGCCTCAAAGCAAAATCAGCGATATATCCTCAAATTCAAGTTTTTGAACGTAGTCTCTTTTTATAGACAGAATGGATCGAGCTGATAACCGATCATCATTCATGGTAGAACGTAAATAAGACTTATAATCAGTTTGAGCTTCAAGAAGCTCGCCTCACACGGCTCGCAATTGAAACCCCAATTGTCAGATAAAGTTTCAGACAGGAGCATAAATATGGTGCCGAATCAAGTAGCTTTGCATTAACTAACCACTGTAAAACAGCAAACGCTGTTGCACTACGATGAAACGTGGTTTCACTGCTTCACACCAGCCTCTTAACCCTTTTAAAATCTCAAGTTGAACAACTTCATATGATCATATCTTAATTTGTGTTCGTCCCGGAGGCCTCATATTGGTTTGTACGAAAAGCTAGCAATCTTCTGATTTATATGATCCCTAATTCGAAGGTATAAGGCATGGCAATTTTCGCAGCTAACTCCAAAAAGTCCACCTCGTTGCCATAAGTGGTTCTAAAAGCGCTGGTGAATAAATTGTGACATTCGCTTTGCAGTAGCGCGTGGGAATTCAAAAATCCAAACATATCATTTTCGATTGAGATATGTTTGATTAAATTTTAGCTCACGGCACGCCAGCTATAGGACAACCAATTAACGCTTCTTTTAGCCGCCTGTGTACACTGTACACTGTGCCGAGCGAGATAGTGTAATAGTGACGCGTCCGGCTTCTTGTTCGGTAAGTCGTGGATTCGATCCCCGGCCGATCAGACCAAAGACTCGAAAACTGGTATCCGCGGTTATACCGCTAGGCACTCAGCAATCACAGAGGGAAAGACGGGGGTGCAGACTAGATGACCTTAAAAACAAACCCGTCTCGCATCTCCGTCGTCAGAGCATCTCGATGGTGCAGGCGAAAAAGAATACCATAACCATATCTATCTCTCTCTCTCACTGTGCTGCCACAATTTGCCGCCCCCTTGGAGCCTGCCGCCCCTGGCGCAGAGCCAGAACCGCCAAGTGGCTGCTACGCCACTGATATGTTTTGCGCATGCAAAATTCAAGACCAAAATACTCTCGGGCGAGGCTGACGATACTCATATCTATACAAGAATGTCCCCTGCCCTTGCTCAAGATATGGCCACATCACATAAAGCATATCTGAAACACACTGTAATAGTAACTAGAATTTATGCAACAAAATACACCCGCTGTAGGTTACGTTGTGGAATTTGTCACTCCTCCAACATTAGTAAAAGGTAACCTGTCAGACACAGTGGGGTACTGGGGAAATTAAACAAGAAAATTTCAACAATGGAGTCTAATAAATAGGGACTGCCACAACCAGTATGGTACTCGAATCTGAATTGAGTATTAAACAGAGGTGGTCATTAACGAAGTGCTTCTACTTTTTCAAAGTACTCAAGTAGTTTTACGCTACTTCTGGTACATACACAAGTAAATCAAAATTCGGCTACTTCTACTTCTGAATATTTTGTGATCTACTTACTTACTTTTTGCTATTTTCAGTTTATCAAGTAAAGTAGTTATAATCCTCCAATCAGAAAGATAGAATGAGGAATTTCGGGGCTGTTTTCTCGGAGTACCAACATTTAATTTTCATAAAAGTAAAGTATAGCCCAAAATTTTCGTCGCGCTTCGCGCACAGTAGATTGGATAACAAATATGTTTTCACGAAAGTATCTGTGAATATAATTTAGGTAGCGGGTTGTGTGGTTCCGTTCACACCGCATTGTCGCCCATATGAAATCACAGTTAATATATCCCACCATAACGTTTGAAACTACCCTTTCGCAATCTAGCAGCCCATGGCGTGTCCTAATCTGGATACAGACATGTCTCACTTTTATGACCGTTATACCTGTTTTAGCAGACCAAGGTTGAAACTTTCTGGACAAAAGACATAAAATATATTTTCCGCTTTTTAGAAGTAGTATTTGTATTTCTCTCACAATTCCCAGTATCATACTTTGAGTTGTAATTAGATTTAGTTCTTTTGTCTGGAGAACATACACATTGAAGCATAAAAGCCAGTGTATCGATGCCTCTATTTTCCGAAAATAAAGCTACACTATATGGCATTTTTATGATCCGCCATATTTTATTTATAACAAATACTAATCGCGCAAAGTGTTAACACCGTATCCGGTACAACTTCTCTGTATTGCTCTTCGACCAATAAACTACGGCCCCTATAATATGGGGGAGGGCGCCATGCCTTGATATTCTCTAAAACTGAATGTTTGAGTAAAAAAAGGATTAGTATCGCATTTACATATCAATTCCATCATTTGCATCCGATGATGCGGACGAATGCTTATTCTGTCGAAAATTGATACCTGGTGGGATGCATCGATATAAATCAAGCTCTCTACGCCTTCCGCATAGCTCAATTTTCGAGTACTGAAATGTTATGCTCTTTGCCACAAAGAGTTAAAATAATCAACGAAAATTATAGTTTCGATACTATTTCCACTGTGGAATGGCTGCAAATCTCGATAGCTCGTACGACAGCAAATGAAACATGCAGTACAACACTATACAATGCACGTTAGTGGGAATGACATATCTCTGAAGACGTAATCAACCAACAGCATTGTCACAAAAGGTAGCCTATGGTCGAAAAAAATAGCAAATCATTCTTAATGTGATGTAGAACAGTCATTATATTCTTTGTGGTCATGTAAAAGGTGCATATTTGAACTTTTCCACATCATTCATAATGTTGTGATGTCATTACGAGGGATACCGTACTCAAATCGAAGCCTAATACTCCATTCAGTATCGAACCACTCGCGTACTCGATTTTGCGCAGCTCCACTGATAAATAAGTATAATGTTTGATAATGCTGCCACTAAAATTGATCAGGTTTGTCGTTGTAGGTAAAGAATCCGTTTCCCCTGAAGATTTACATGTTGAGGAGAGTTTGGCTGTACATCTACTTGGACATAGCATGTGGCCTCAGTGGTATAATATGAAGACCTGTCGAACTAGTGTTGTTGTATCTTATATGTCAGAAAAAGTCAGAAGTCAGCTTCTTCAAATTCATGATCTTAAAAGTCCAATAATTCGCTACAAATTTTGAAAACTACTAACGAAAAATCATGAACAGTGGTAAAATATTGAAATTAATTATATCGGACAATCATAAACGTGAATGGACTTGTCATCGGCAACGGACACTATTTTAGAACCGTTACTATTGTACTGGCATCCCCACACTTGATCCACGTGCTCGTAAAAAGTTTGCACACATTGCCGGCTAGTAGCATCCCATATTTTAACGCTTTTGTCGGAGGAGCTTGACACAAAGTGTATGTTGTCAGGGCAAAATGACACATTCAAAACATAGGATGAATGGCCACTCAGGGTATTGATAAGAGACGCTTGTTTCACGTCGTAAATTTTGATTTGGGCATCGTCTGATGCAGTGATAAGTCTTTCAGAATCTGGCGAGAACGCAATAGAACGTATCGCCATTGCATGGCCTTCGAGGGTATGCACCAAAGTTTGGGTAGCAACATCAAATACTTTGATAATCCCATCCATTGCTCCACAGGCAATATATTTACCATCTGGACTGTACGCAATACTGAGTGTAAACTTCCCTCTTGTGTCTAGCTCAGTCGCTTTTTGACCTTCTGGTACTGTAATCAGATGTATCTTCCCCGTATGTCCACCAGTGGCTAACAGCTTGGAATCTGGAGAAAACGTCACTGTCCACGCTTCTACAGTCCCGCCGTCAATCTGTCGGATTTGTTTTCCACTCTCAAGGTCCCAAAGACGGATGTGAGCATCTAATGAACTCGACGCTGCAATCGTCCCGGCATTGTTAATCGCCACTGAAACCACCCCAAGCAAATGGCCTTCCATATTCCACTTCAATTCGAGCTGTTCATCAACCCATTTCCAGCACTTGACTTTATCATCGAGTGAGCCCGTTACAATGTGTTCGGTACCATCCTTTTCACTTTTGCCCCACGCACATGCCCAAATACCTTCTTCGTGAGCTTGCTCTTGCTTGAATAGCACGCTGTACTGTGTACTCATATTAAAATTGCACTAGTTTTTGTTATCAACAAGCTGAAATTGGATGTTTAAAAGATTATACTGTAAGCATTGTTCAAAATTTTAAGGCTATGCTCGTATTTATTCAGCAAAAGTTATGTAGATGAAATAGCTTACCAAAGAGAAGCAGCTAGCTTACATGGAGTTTGCCAATGATCCTCAATGTACAAACAATCATCATCAGTATTCAGTGGCAAAGCAGGTGCCAGGTGGGACAACAATTTGCTTCGTAGCATAGGATTTTTAACCTGGAGTCGGCCCACTTCTGGGTCTGTACACTAGCTTAAAGGGATCCATGATACGCCAGTGTCATAACTGCAATTGTAAAACTACAGTGTCCTGATTTGAACGATATGCCATATTTCCAGAGCTCACCCCAGCTCACCTCACAATCTGCCACACGGACGATACGAACATTAATAAATTGCAATGCAACTGGTAGTCAAGCTCTAACGCGGGCTGGGGCGCTGGATAATAGCAGCATTGCATAAAGTGAGAAAGACGATGTACGGTGCTTTTTACGCCACAGGCCACATCATCCGAAAAATAGAAAGTGACTCGCCAGTCATTACCCGAACATGACGCCGCCTGAGGTCTCTGACCGTATCAGCATAGCCTCATAAAGGCTATGGTATCAGTGTAAATACAAGATCGAAATATCCCTGATAAATAACTACGACCGTTATTACGTACAACTTAGGTAAACCGGCTCTGCTATTATCACGCGCACTCGCGCAGCAGGTTACCACGAACTACAGGAGGCTACAAAACACCTGAGCTGCAGAGCGTTACGTCCCTGAACTCCGGATACCTACTATTCCGGTTACCTGAAGTCTGGAAAAGGATAATCCTATCTTTTCGTAATAGACTACTACTATACATCCTCAATTCCTCTCAAATATTCAGTAGCTGTCAGATGTACTCGCTTCTCATATACCTGCGAAATATAAATACCATGGACTGACGGCATACCTTTATCCGACGCTCCGGTCGGTAGTTTGTCTGTTTGTGTTCTCGTGTTGGAATGGAACCACTAAGCGTGAGGGTTGATTTAAAGATTTCTAACCCGCGTACGTTTAGTAATCCATAGTATAGACCAGGGGCGGCCAACCTTTTCGACCAAAGGGCCAGATGCGATTTGGGAACCATTGCACGGGCCACTTGAATGTTGATGACCTTTTTTAGTCGTCCGATAGGAGCGAACCGGATAAGGCAACGATGGCAAGAATAGTCATATTACTACGAATAAGAATGGATAGCAATTATGTCATGGAAAGTGACAATGCACTAACGACCTAACCACGCTAAGCGCGAAAATTTCTCAAAGGCATGGGATCAGAGGTGGTCAGTAGGGCTGTTCAAAAATAACTTTTTTTTCGGATTCCAGCCATTCACTGATTAAATTGTCAGGTTACCATAAAAAAAACGCCGTACACCAAATTTGGTTCGATTCTAACAAGTATAGGACTCCGCAGATCCAATTAAAATTTTTAATTTATTATGAAAAATTAAAAAAAAAATTACAAATTTGTCTGCCAACCCCATGAAATTGTTGAGCTGTCTTCAGAGACGTTGCAAAACAAATTTGAGTCAATTCCGACCAGTGCAAGCGGAGTTATGTGAGTTTTTCGTTGATAAATCAACGAAGGATAATCCGAGGATTATCATCGAAAAACTCACATAACTCCGCTTCTACAAGTCGGAATTGACTCAAATTTGTTTTGCAACGTCTTTAAAGACAGCTCAACAATTTCATGGCGTTGGCAGAAAAATTTGGAATTTTTATTTTTATTTTTTATATTAAATTAAAAATTTTAATTGGATCTGCGGAGGCCTTTACTGGTTGGAATCGAGTGAAATTTGGTGAGCAAGGTTTTCTACTGCAACCTGACGATTTAAGAGGTGACCGGCTTGAATCGGGAAAAAAAATGTTATTTTTGAACAGCCCTAGTGGTCAGTAACGAAGTACTTCTACTTTTTCGAAGTACTCAAGTAGTTTCCCTTTACTTCTACTACTTACTCAAGTATATCTGATTTTTGCTACTTCTACTTCGTAATATCTTGAGATCTACTTACTTACTTTTCGCTATTTTCAGTTTGTCAAGTAGAAGTAGTTTAATCCTCCAATAAGAAAGATAGCCTGACGAATTTCGAAGCTGCTTTCACTGAGCACCAACATTCAATTTTCATAAAAGTCAAGTAAAGCCCAGTACATTTGTTGCGCTTCGCGCACAGTAGTTTTGGAGTTCAAATATGTGTTTTTTACGGAAGTATTGGTGAATCTAATATAGGCACGGGATTGCGTGGTTCCGGTCACACCGAATGGTCGCCCATTTCGTAAACATGCCATATAGTATAGCCTTGTTTTCGGAAAATAGAGGCACTTGATTTTATACTTCAACATGCATGTTCTCCTGACAAACGAACTGAAGGTACTTAGAACTCGAAGTATGATACTAGAAAATTGAAAAAGGAATACCAATACTACTTCTAAAAGGCGGAAAATATATTAAAAATGTCTTTTGTCCAGAAAATTTTAACAGTGTTCTACTAGAACAGGTCTAACGCTCAAAAAAGTCAAAGTCCACATTTCTAGATTAGGACACGCCATGGACTGCTAGATTACGATATGATATGTAATTGTATGGATATATATAGAACTCCTATCCCTGGGTAATTGCTAGATTGCGAAACGGTAGTTTCAAACCTTATGATGGACCATATTTACTGTGATGAAATATTTCATATCGGCGACAGAGTGGTATGAACAGGACCGTAACAGCACTTCGTCAGCCCCCCCCCTCCCCCCAAAAAAACTTTGGTCTTGGGCCCCCCATAGGGTTATAGACCGAACCCCAAACCCCCAGACCCCCCTTCGGCGATACCCTGTTTACCGCTGTTTATCGTATTCGTTAGGAGTTTATTTAGTGAATCAGCTTTTGTCGTCTAAGCGCGCGAAGCGCGGGAAATTTCTAGAATTCATGATTGAATCGGTTGATTCCAGCCGATTGATCGGGAATTGTATTGCTATCAATTTTCATCTTCTCTCTGCTCACGTAATCGGATTTGCCGGTAGAGCTGAGTGAGGTGTGTTTGAAAAGGTAAGACCACTCAATAATAATTAAACATCTTCGGGCGTATACCCGTTGGCAGGAACGAAACAGCAGCTCGTCAGGCCCCCAAAAACGTGGGTCTTGGGCTCCCATACGGTGATGAAACGACCCGTCCATCACGTTGTTCGCGTTTGTCACGAAATCATCTGTAGCCTACTGTATTGTGAGCCAGCGCGTGGCGCGAAAATTTTCGATAATTTATGATAAAATCGGTCAATCAGATAGGCGATTGCATATATATTATGCTATCAATCTATTGTCCTCTCTACCACGTAATTAGATTTACCGGTAGAGCTGAGTGATGTGTCTTCAAATCGGGAGGGCCCGTAAATAATAATTAATCATCTTCGGGCGGGCGGACCCGTTGATATGATTTCGTTACATGATGTTATTTCGTGACTTCCAGTCTGCTATATCAAAAAATATAGAATCGGCCAAACGTAGGCTTCTGCACACGATTTCACACGATTTCAAAATGGTATTTCTTCACTGGCATAAAATTTTTCCCAGCGGGATGGTTTTTGTCTTGTGAGGTTCAGATTGCAAAGGCAGGAACATTCAGCGCCAGTCATTTAGGCGCCTATGGACAATTAAACCTATATGTATTCTGTATATATAACGAAGTCTTCGGTCAGCATAAGGGTATAGACCTTTTCGACCAAGGTTTTCTCGCTGCCGATCGTTCTGGCACACTTCATGGAGTCGCATGTTATATGGCTTAAAACTTGATTGTATGTCTTGGTGGGTCGTGGCGCGGTAATGGCCCAATACCCAATAATAAAGATAAATGGCCGTTTGAATTCGCGCGCAGCGCGAAAAAACAATTGAAAAAATTGCAGAAATTTTCAAAAAATACCCTATGATTTATGCTAATTCACGAAATAATTTTGGGCCCCCTTCGAGCTCGCCGCCCCAATTGGGGGGTTTGGGGTGTGGCAGTTACGGTGCTGGGTGTGAACGGAACCACACAACGCGCTGCCAAAATTATATATTCACCGATACTTTCGTGAAAACAAATTTGTCACTCCATATCTACCGTGCGCGAATCGCGATGAAAATTCTGGGCTTCACTTGACTTATGTTGGTACTCCGTGAAAACAGTCCCGAAATTCATTAGGCTATATTTCTGATTGGAGGATAAAACTACCTCTACTTGACTAACTGAAAATAGCGAAAAGTAAGTAGATCACAAATTACTGCGAAGTAGAAGTATCGGGAAATTAGATTAGAGATTATTTGAGTACTTCGAAAAAGTAGAAGTACTTCTTTACTGACCACCTCTGTCGAACAGTGGTATGACATGGGTTGATGACCTCGCAGCTCCACAGACCTTGCACTCAGGGTACTCAAAATGCTAGAGTGACGGGTACAACTTGATTGAGAACCACTACTGTCCTAGGACCTGTAAAAATGAGTCATATAGCCCATGAATTGCATTAAATGTAGCAGGAGATAACAAACCAAAAACCTGCTTATAAAACTGGCGTCCACAACTTTCCTGCTATAGGATATCGGCACTCTACTCGCGGTAAGAAAGTCGCTACAATCAGGATCGTTACTGATGCACCCTAAACCCCCGAAGCAAATCCGCACGGGCCCGAAATTATTTCATAAATCAGCATAAAGTTGATATATTTTAGGCAGATTTATTCAACTTGAAAATTAGTGTTCTTAGTGCTTCGCGCTATTAATTACGTAGCCTATAATTCAAAGAAATTAATTTAGTTATATTCTCTATGATGAGAGAACGGTATATTTGCAGTATCGCTCTGAGACCGATGGGATGTTTCATTCTAGGAGTTTGGTGCGGGTCTGTTAGGCACCAACATTTCGGCGTCAGAGATTTCCGCGCAAGGACATGTCCAGGACGCTTCGGTCAACAACTACTCCGCAAAGGCTTTTTCAGAAACCACCTGAACCACCTGGAGAACTGCACAGTGCACATTGCACAGTAAACACGACATTCCCATTTGACATTTCTACAAAGATGTAATATCATAAAATTACGTAGGTGTGA
>ATSW01044383.1:0-11453 GCA_000444245.1 Botryllus schlosseri
GTCTACGGCACGAACGTACCCTTTTTTCAGCCACTTGCATGGCGGCCAAGACCTCGTCCTTTGACGGTTTTTCGTTGAATATATCTCGGTCGGCTTCCTTGGAATTGGCGTCGTCTGGAGATCGTCTTGAAAACTGAGAAATCGAGAGAGAATAACTGAAACGGGAATCACTTACATGCTAGGAGTCAGCCGAGACCCTTATTTTGAAGAACATGCTATTTTTTTATCAAGTCCATATTTTTAATACTGGTAAATCCAGCGTTTTGAATATTACGCTATTTTGAATACCTGTACTGCTAATTTGGTATTTTGATTCGCTAATGTAAATAACTCGCGAAACAGGTGTGAACCGGACATTTGAAGTTTGGAAACTCTCTTCATGATCAAATTTTCAACAGGTGGCCCCCGGGTTGCAGAGTGACTCGACTTATACCAGAGTCATTGTTCATATGACTCGAGACTAGGACGGCCAAGGCCAAGACAGACATTAAATTGTATCTTCGAAGAACAGTAAAGTCACTACATTATTGGTATTTCGTCTATCAGTACTGATACTTGGAAAATAGGTCCAGAAACTGTTAAGACTGAGGAAAATTAAGATATTACGACTGCGAGCCATTCTATATCAGTAGAGCGGAGTTGAAAAAAGTGTGTTGAACCGGATATTGAACTGAAAACCGAACAATGAACATAATGACTTGGACTCGGACTCGAGTCGAAACACTATGACTCAACCCACTACTACCTAGGGTCACCATACGTCCAACTTTTTCAGATTTTTGAAAATATCCACTTTTTTTGGGAATTTGTCCTCCTTTACAGCTTTTAGAGCCAAGATAGTCGATAGATTCGATTGAAAATGGTTATAAATGACGCTACATAGGTAATTCGGATTTCGTACGAAAGTGACGATTTTTTTCATTTTTTTAGTCAACTGACCAAAAAGTGGGAAAAATTTACCATATTTTCAGAATTTTACTCCACAATTCTAAGTCTGAAAATTTTGAAAAAGCGTCCTCCTTTCCTGAATCCAAAATATGGTAACCCCACTACTAGCTGACTAGGACTTGACTCGGTGGTGAATTGAAAATGACTCGACTTGACTTAGTTACAACCCAGCTTGTTCCTCACATTGACACCGGACATAACAACCAGCCACCTACCATATAAAACCTATTCTTCTTGTGCGCCGTACAAAATATAGTGGGATCGCCGACAGGCTCCTGCAGTCCGGGGTTGTCTGACAATTTCATATAGACAGTCAACGCTGCCTGACGCTTTACCGGCGCTCCTTGATACAACGCCAAGTTCAGTATTCGTATGTTTTCCGGCTTGCCGGTGAAACGCACGCACCTGCAACAGTTTTCAGAGAGTTAAAAATAAGAATCCGAGACCTAAGATACACGTTACAAAGTTAGGCATCACCTGCTGGTGTGTAAATTGATCATCTTGATGCCGAACATGGTGGCGTACATGAGGAAATTGCTGGTTTCGTCAAACACCATGTTGCACAGTCGGAAGCTTTCCTGAAAATAATATCAAGCGAACGTCAGTACTGTTCCATTTTTTTTCAATTCATAACACTTCGGGAACCGTGATTAGGCCTACCGAACCCATACGATGCCAGCACACCTAACATAGACAAAGTTCTCTCAAATCATTATCACCGCAAAATTTTAATAAGTGGACAACCCCACAGCATAAACGTGGACGATGGTAGCTCCCAGACCAGTAGGGCCGGACACACTGACCTGAGTACTCGAATACGAGTCTAGGATTGATTTGATTCATTCGAGTGTATCAGTGCGAGTCAATTTTTCGATTACCGAACTTACATGATGCTTCTCGTAGCAAAGCATGACCTTGTTCATGTAGAATTCTCGTTTTCCTAACTCAGACCATATTTTATTCATGGCCGTATGAAAGTTTGCCTACATATATATCAGTTTTTCCAATTTAGCATATATTCATGACATCATTATGAGGGTTAGGCCTACTCAAAACTCGAGTCAATTCTTAATACTTGACTCGGAATTGAATTATTCAGGTAACAGATTGTGCCCATTCTTAATAACCATTCGATCGCTACTACGTACAAAAAATTATCAGTCTTGCCAATAGCCAAATGAAATGGTTCCGTAAGTGTTTTCCCTGCATTCGCTGTGTAGCCTACCAGATGAATACAAAAAAACGCAAACGCAATCTCACGGGTAACTTTTCCAATTCCCTCTCGACGGCCATTCGTCTCCCAAACTCCATGTTGGCGAGCTGCGCTTTTGTCTGCTGCATTTCAACAAATGTCTGTAGTAACACAAATGCATCAATTACGAACGATTTAAAAAAAGTAGATGATAATTAGTAACACTGGCGATTTTACCGGGAAACTCGGATTAAAAATTTAAATAGTCTTCAAAATGGAAAATCACGATGGTGAAATGATTCAATCTCACACCATGTGCCTTCAATCAGCAAATACGACGTCTTGAAACAATAAAGATTAGAATAGTTGTATGACTCCTATCCGATTAGCACAGGGCCGGCCAACCCGTGGCCCGCGAGAAGGTTTTGAGTGGCCCGCGAGGTAATTTCCGAAATTAGTAATATTATCAAAAATGGATTGCCCAGATTGCGAACTTGCAAAGCGAACCAAAATTTTGATTAGTCTGGTCGCAACACTTGAGATGTGGTGACTAAAATATCAGTTCCGACGCATTGGCAGATCCATGAGCCAGTCACATTTTGGTAGATCTTCGTACACTACAATAAAGCAGAATAATTTGCGATAGATTTATCACAAGTAAAAATTTTCTACACACTATTCGCGCAACATGTTGTCACTCGATTTCTTGCTTTTAATATTGTTACCCCTATGTGAAAATGAAAGAACGCCTAATGTATCGGATTGAGTCTAACTATATTCGCAATTACGAGAGAAAGTGTCGTTCAACATATGCGACCTTGCGTTTGTGCTCGCAGAAATACCGTCGACTATGTAACCTAGGCACAAAATGATTGACGCATGTTGGTCGAAGCTTTCGATATCGATATGTCCAGGCGTCGAATATAGTCCATTCCTTGCAGACTGAGCCCAGTGATATACAGCAGGACCGCAATATAGTCAAGTGACAATATTATTGACCTATGAACTTCGAAAAATTTTCGCGCTTAGTGCGGCTAGTGGCCCGCACAATAGTTCGTCAATCAAATGTGGCCCTTTGGCTGAAAAGGTTGGCCACCCCTGGATTAGCCTATTATCAACGGCACAGTATCAGCTGGGGTGTTAATGACTCGAGTCACATTTTATGATAACTCGACTTGACTCGAGTCATTTTCTCCGAATACAGCAATAACTCAACTCGAGTCAATCTGTGTATTGACTCGACTTGGACTCAGACGGCCAAGACCGACATTTCATTGTTATTTCGGAGAATAGTAAAGTGACCACACTATTGGGGTTTCGTCTATTGGTACCGGCACTTAAATTCGACCAGAAACTGCTAAAAGTGAGGCACATTAGTAGGCCTATAGTATAAATGCCAACCATTCGTTATCATCAAACAGAGTTGTAAAAAGTGGGTTCAACAAGACTTTACCTGGAAACTGAGCAGTCAACATAATGACTCGGACTCGACCCTCTGCTCGCTGACTTGGATTCGGACTTGACTCGGTGTTGAATTGAAAATGACTACACTTGATTCGAGTCAAAATTATAAAAGTGAGATTGACTTGCGACTAGCAGCCTTGCGACTTGGTTACAAGCCTGCACAGTATGTATAGATTTCGATTTTATATTTAGACGGCAGAAGAAATTACATTGAATTTGAACTGAATTCGCATGAGATTATGGTCTGTGTTTTTCGTCCAATGAAACCGGATTTTCATGTCATCAGAAATCGCTATTACTACTTCTAATTGAGTGTGAATTTACACTGTTACTTGTGTTCGTGCACCAGTACTGAGAAACAGCCTACTTTTGTCCCCTCTGATGATCCCACAAGCTACTTCCAAACATCAAAAGGATGAGCATTCAGTTTCTGCCACACTAAGTTAGATTCAGGCATGATTGTAACCAAGTCACAACGTTTTAAGTCACAAATGAGTGTCATTTTATGGTCTTAAATCGAGCCAAGCCGAGTCATTTTCAACTCGACGCCGAGTCAGAGTCCAAGTCACTGTGTCCACTGTTCCGTTTCGTTGAGGTCATGTTCAATCCACTTTTTACAACTCTGCTTGAGTGATATCGAATGCCTCGCATGAATTATACTAATTTCCTTATTCTTAACAGTTTTGGACCCATTTTTTCAAGCACTAGATTAATAGACTAACTACCAGTAGCGTGGTAACTTTACTATTCTTCGAAGTAACAATGAAATGACTGTGCTGGCCCTCCTAGTCTCCAGTCATGATATGAGTTATCAGACAAATTGACTCAAGTCAAGTCATTTTTAGAAAATTACTCGAGTCAAGTCAAGTCACTAGGTCATTGCAACCCACGATTCAGGCACTGAGTTTTTCCACAGAACATTTCCTTCAAAAGCTACTCACGTTCAGCGATTCATCGAAGACCCTCGACAGCTTCCCGGTGAGCAGATGAAAAACGTATGCTTTTCTATTGGCGGTCAAACAAGCGAACAGCTTTCCGTTCGGGGAAATGGCGACGCACTTTGCGTGCGTCTTTTTCTTCATCAGCTCGTAGAGGTCCGTGTCGGTCTTGAACTTGAATTTGACGTCATCGGGAAACTTAAAATCACCTTCTTGCCCTGGAAAAATAACATATCGAGTAGTTATTTCATACAATTTTGACGCGCAAGGCTTCCGTGACCTACCGCTAGAGGTCAGACTACGACAACTACATAATTCTAGTGTTCTATTTGTAGCCTACTAATTAGAGCGAAGTCCCTGTTATCTTACTCTAATCTAATTTGTGAAATCTTCCTTTGTTCTAATTCTAATTTTATCAGTTGTTGTTTTTATACCATTCTTGCATCACATATCTCATCTTTAAATTTAGAATTGCGATCTCCGTATTTACTGACGGCCGCTCCCGATGAGTGCCAGTTGAAAAGCTTGGAGTGAATAAATTGCGAATATGAATGTGTTGTTCGTTGCAACATTCAAATTCTGTACCACGAGGAACTAATTTTAAAGGGGAGCTGCGCTCTAACAATGATGTGGTCTCAAATTGAAGGGCAAAACGAAAAAAAATTTCGGCCGCATCCGTTTTCTTCAAGACGCCACCGTAATGGAGCTGCAATTTATTGAAATTTCCGCAAGAACTTCACGCTCCAGCAGAGATCAAAGTTTATAGAGATGTCAGCCGATGTTAGGAGGGAAATATGTCGTGCACGACAGAAATAGAATACACTAGGCCCGATTTTGACATATATCTCCTGACTAAACAATTAAACATCTTCCGTTTAACGGGGTATCTAAACCACCTTGGCGTGTACGACATATTTCCTTCACAACAGCGGCTGACAGCTATATAAAGTTCGATCTCTGCTTGACTGCTGGAGCGTGAAGTTCTTGTGGGAATTTCAATACATTGCAGCTCCATTACGGTGGCGTTCTGAAGAAAACGGCTGCGGCAAAAATTTTTGTTTCGTTTTGCCCTTCAACTTGATACCACATCATTTTTATAGTGCAGTGCCCCTTAAATTCCTATTTAATTTGTAAAATGATGCTATGCTCCGATTTTATTTCTATTCCAATTTCCTGTCTTCCTGTAAATGCTACAGGTGAACTGTACAGTGCGCAACAAGCCAAGCTCGATGTACACACATTTGCAATTCTTATGCTTATAAGATTTGATATTAACGGAACTCGATTCAATGTGACGAATTCAATAGCCTAATTCTAATTTAATTTTAAAAAAACAGTAGCTATATTTCTAATTTTTATCTAATCTATAAATAACAGTGCAGTATAATTTTAATTTTAATCTAATTTGAAAAAAACTTTGCATCTGTAATCATTATTCTATTCTAATTTGTGAAAGTTGAAATTATTCCAGTTTTCCAGTCGGTAACAAAGTACTCCTACATTTATGCGGATTGCTCAAGTAGGTCTTCCATACTTGCAATACCGCCGAGAGACTCAGCTGCTGTTTCACAGTATTTGAAGACACTCTTGGAGGTATAGAACTTCGACACCTGTATCCAATCGAATAATATAATTGAAGTAAACCCGCGTATTTTAGGCCGACACTCGTGAAGGGTGATCGTCAGCCACTAGTGCCTCACTTGTGCAGATAAAACCTGCAATTCGGGAAGTAGCCACCCTTGATTGGGTACTAAGCTTATGAATAGGTTTCCACTTGAACCAGTTTTAACATTTATTTGAAACGGATATGTTAACAGTGCGATTGAGTACATTCGAATCATTAAAAATGATACTAGACTCAGATTTAAGTACTGGAATCCATATGCCTGACCGCTGGCCCAAATAATAAGGAATTTGAATAACCCAGCAACTTCAGTGTTTCTTCAGTGGCATTCCCAGACGCACATCGATATGGCAGAATCAACACTATTGCTTAGCATCTGTCTCACCTGACCAATATTCGATCATCCCTTGGCTGCCGGTCGAAATGGCGACTTTGTGAATGGGGTCGTACCTGATCCCTGTGACCGTCTGGCCGTGCAACTTGTCCAGAACGTGTATCGGTTCGTTTGATCCACTAAAATCGATGGTTAGCGAGTTTACCAAATTACGATTGGGATTGAATTCGGAGTGGAGTTTGCTAGGTTTTAGACAATCAGGATCGAATACTATCACATTATCTTATAGATTAGATCAGTGGTTATCAAACTGGGGGGCGTGAAAGCATCTGAAGAGGGGCGCGAAGCTGTGGTCACCTGAAAAAAGTTTCCCCTCTATGCGATCTCCCTCCAATTCAAATTAATTGCTGTGCGCATACTTCCAATTTCATAGTTGAGAATTCTCTCATCAACAGTCATAGCGTTTCATCCCATCAAACTATCCGTTGGGATTGCCAGCATTCTGGTCACATTTTGTGATACGACGAAAAGCGGGGCGTGAAATGTTTCACTATCATAAAGGGGGACGTGTCTGAAAAGGTTTGAGAAGCACTGGATTATATGGATTTTGAATTGTCAGAAACTGTGGCTTTTCCTCCTCACTGATATTTAGGCATCAAAGATTTCAAAATTATCGGATTTTGCATCCGATGACTGCAATGCGATATAGAAATTGAAAATTTATTGAAATCCCCTCAGATTTAGAAACACAATACGCCTAATATATTCTGTCAGTTCAGATTTTGATTCTGAAATTGTAAAATACGCTCATCTTGTCGATAAGTCAATGCTTCAAGTTGAAGTTTAAACGAACAACCATTGGTTGAAAACAATTTCAAACAAGCCTGAGTCAATAGAAAGGATCAAAACTTTTTCCCAACAAGCTTCCAAAAATAACATGTCGTCAATCAATCATGGCTGCATTCAAACCAGAGTTCATGATGAAGACACTCCAGCATAGCAAATTTCCAGTTTTGAAATATTTAAAACCAACCTTCCATCGTATATCCTTATAGTACCGGAATCTTTCTGCGCAACGGCTACAGCTGATAGGTGACTACCGGGCGACATTACCCATTCGCAAACGCTAGGCTGATAGCTGCAAAATCACAAAGTACGACTAGCTGTCGTTAAAACCAGCCGCACTCAGCCCGGGCACTTACCCTAATTTTAACATGTTGATCATATCAAAGTTGATCACGTCGAAGACCTTCATTGCCATATCTTCAGCCACGGTGCACATCAAAGAGCCCTGCGAGTTGACGGCCATGCACGTTATCGCATTCAAGTGAGCCCTGTGAAAACGACACTGGTCATGAGACGGTTGATATGCTGCGCTGAAACGTACAGAGATTTGAATACTGAGAAGAACACCCTTTGAGTAGTAAAATTGGGATTATAAGCCAAAACTAAATCTTTTGTTCCATGAAATAGTAACCAAAGACAAGGAGATGAAATACTATTATAATCATGTAAAACCCTTCAAAATGTGTGAGCCCATTAGAGTAAGACTATAATTTATCCATATCACGATGAAACGTATTAGGAAAAAGTTTAATCGAGTCTCTGCAGGGATTCGATCTTGACTACAGTACGCACTTTACCAGTATTCTTATTTTATAGCCCAACGTTATTTGAGTCTTTTGTAAGCTGTACAGTAGGGGTCTTGAAAACTGACTTTTTTTCTCAAATCGTACTGGCTACTTGATAAAATTGTTAGGTTACCTAATTTAAGCCTGCACGCCAAATTTGGTTCAATTCCAACCAGTAGCCGCATTGCTACAGAAAAAAGTTTCTATTTATTACAAAAAAAATAAATACCAAAAAATTTGAAAATTTTCTGTTTACCCAATGAAAGTGTTAGGTTGTCTATAGAAACGATGTTCACCAAATTTGGTTCAATTCCAACCAGTAGAAGCGGGGTTATTGCCGTCGAAAAATTTGGATTTGAATAAAATAGTATTTACGGTGGGCACCACTATAATAAATAATTAAAGAATTTGTCACCGTAAATACTATTTTATTCATAATCCAAATTTTTCGACTGCAATAACTGCCCTAATATACAGCATACGACCGCATACCGGCGCAGAGTCGTCATGGCTTATCTGGATGACAAATATTCATGTGGAATTGGTCACTGGGAACTTTGCGCTGCGGCGAGCCATTGTGGTGCTCTGTGGTGATATCACTGAGTTCTTGAGACATACTCCGCGCATAAAAGTTTCTAATTGTAGAAGGAGAACATGCACGTAGGCTTACTATGTATTCGCCAAAATCGCGACTATATATGTCAGGAAACTTTATTCGAGTTAGGTTACTGATCGCGCGAAGTGCGAAAGTTTTTTTAACCTCTTGGATGAATTTCTTCGATAATATTGGTAAATAGTTTCACATATTACTGTCAAATATTTATCCATGTTCAGCTCACGTTATCGAGAGGTTGAGGGGTCGGCCGTGAAAGCCGTCAGTGTCTATAACACCGAGTCGAATGGATTGGGTTGGAAGATTACAAATGAATCATAATGAAGTACTTCTACTTTTTAAAGTTCTTCAAGTAGATATTGCCAACTCGCACCACTTATTATGTAGTTATGATTTCAGACTACTTCTACTTCTACTTGACTGTTTTCAGTTTTCAGTTTTTATGACGTTATCATATTAACCGGTAGGACTGATGCAGGGGTTATCTTCGAAAAAATTGGGCACAACATTAATAATAATGGATGGTCCGGTTTTCATTAATCACTTTGTTGCATGTTGTTATTTTTTCACCTCCCCTCAGGATTTTCTGTTTGTCAAAATATACTGAAATCTCTCACACGTAACAGAAAACTTCATTCATGAGACGCACATGATTCCAACTTGGTATTTTTATGGGGCGCGTCATTTCCCTCTGCGGTTCGCATCTGTACGCCGGGGCTCAGATTGCAAATAATAAAAACGAAAAATCAAAGTCACTCTGACTTGCGCTAATCGTGAAGAAATTTCTTAGGTTGATTTAAAATCCCTCAAAGATTTAGAAACCAATTCATAGATTCAAATCGCAAATTGCCGCCTACGCTTGATAATTTGATTATGATGGCCGCATAATTACAGTTTTACGGCTGCATGCGGCCGTACGCCCGCAAATTGGCGGTATAGGAATTGCGAAATACTAATCAGGGCTTTAGGTTACTGGACCATCATCTAACAGAGTGGTTCTGAAACTCGACCCTCGAGAAACCCGGCTACGCCCCTGCAATTATGTACACTGCGCGACGTATAATGTGTATGCTTGTCGGAGGAAGCACCAATTTAGAATGTCAGAGCTATCGCGGCGGTTTCCTCGAAAATCAGTATAATTAAAGACAGATAAAGCAAGTTGAACACATGTTAACTCCACCCTGAAAGGAACCAAATAGTCCATTGCAACTCTCTCGTTTCGCCAGACAGCATTGTTGCGTCCCAATGCCAATCTCTCGTCAATCTCTCGGTCTCAAGTGATAATAAGGCCGGTGGTCACAGTCATCAGCAATTCACAACTACTGGCTTATTACGTCAAATCATAGTGACTGTAGGTTAATCTTTCTTTTCTTCGGACACAAATAACACAGGTCAACAAAATGAAGAAAAAACATTATGCAGAACATCTGAGAGCCGTTTCTGAGGTTTTTGACATTGCTGATTACGAATATCACATTAGTTTTGTCAGGTTGGCTCTTTGTCAGAAGATATTTATAACCCTAATAAAGCTCAAAATTACTGTAGTAACCCTTAAATATTTCACTTGGTAGGAGAAAAATCGTAGTTTTTTTTTCTAATTTTGTACTGCGCATAAATATATAATTGACTATGAAGAACCCTCATGTCGTTCTCAGTCATTATATCAAAATTAACATGACATGCTGCGAAGTATTTGTTTGTCAAAAAAGCAGATTGTGAAGCCTAATAATTGTTCTTTTGCAGGACGGAAATACATATTCTCCCGTATCAATTGGTCATTCTACCAAGATTAAAGAAGAGTATAAAATATAAAATTTGTCCTTGAAAAGCTTAACTACAATGCTCATACGGGTCTCATTTCTTTTGACTGGTAAGTAGTTATGTAGATCGGTCGTGAGCGGCTATGGGGCTCTTATGGGCGGGGTGGTGACCTGCCTGAAAACCCGGGGTGATGACCCCACCCTTTTAGACCCCCCATGTGGTGGTGACCTGCCATTGTTTCTTATGGGCGCGGTGATGATACCACCCTTTCAGGTATAGGCTGCGGCGATGACATACCTTGAAAACTCGTGTTGGTGACCCCACCCTTTCGGTATAGGCTGCGGCGATGACCTGCCGTCTGGTGTTCGAGGGAATCCTAACGTTTACGGTGAATGCGACTTCGATATATCGTTATTCTTATGGGTGCGGCGATGATTCGTACTTTCGTTGATAGAATGCGAGCGGCATGTCGTACTTTCACCAAAAAAGTGTGAAATATTTCCTACAAGCGCTCGCAAGATAACACATCATAATAGCCATCTCTCGCGGTTCGGTGTTACAGAGACAGGAATCACTTGCAAGGTAATATTTTGGTAATTAGTTTACCACGGAACCGGCGTACACGGTGATTCGAATATCAACAATAGCCGCGTTCACAAACTAACACTCCAAAAAGGTGTGAAATATTTCCTACAAGCGCTCGCAAGATAACACATCATAATAGCCATCTCTCGCGGTTTGGTGTTACAGAGACAGGAATCACTTGCAAGGTAATATTTTGGTAATTAGTTTACCACAGAGCCGGCGTAGACGACGATTCGAATATCAACAATACCCGCATTCACAAACTAACACTTCAAATAGGTGTGAAATAGTCTGCAAAAACCCGCGATCGCTGACAAGATAATGTCTCGGACATAACCATCTTTCGCGACTTGGTGTTACAGG
>ATSW01044430.1:0-10270 GCA_000444245.1 Botryllus schlosseri
TTCCATGCTCGGCCGACGGTCGGCCGAAAGGCCATGACGCATGCGTTGTACATGTCGGCCGTGTTTCCATTAGCAGGCGTAACCCAACCGTGACTTGGCCGAACTAGGTGGGCGAAGCGATCGCGATGACGTCTTTGGCTTACTTACTCAGTAACAATTTAATAATAATCAGAAGATTGCGATAAATGACGCGGTAGGAATGAGCCGAAAAGACTTGTAGCGGTCATTCAATCAAATAACACGCTTTGACCTTGAACACGAAATGCATCCAACATGTAAAATGGTCACGATGAACCAATTGCTTAAAACTAACAGAAGATAAAATAAGATGGATAAAAGATGAAAATTGGTGGCATATCTTAGTATGTGGGGGATATAGATATGGGATATCGTGGTCCAATAATTTCGAGCACAGAATAGTAACTTCTCCAGTAGTCTACCGGTACTACTGTTCCGTCGTCGTGATTCAGACATGAACGTCCAGTGTCCTGTCGATGATTTGCTTACCAGGGGAATGTGAATAAGTTCACCTAGTTTGTGGTCAAGCGGTATAGTTTGTATTGTATCCATGCACCATAGAACGCAAACCTTCGAATTGTGGCAGCAGCGTATGTGATCAGATCGCGAAGATTTCGGTAGCCTACGGGTAATTCGTAGCAGTAGCGGTACTACTAAATTCCGTTGCGATCATAATTCTTGGTTACTCAAGGCGTCCAAGATCCGTCCGAAGTGCAGCCATGGTTAATTTGATACGAAAAGTGTATTGTAAGTAGCGAATACCAATTAGCTAATCGAAGACACAGCGCAAGCATGGCCGAAGGGCTAAGCCGAAGGATTTACTAGATGGGCGACGAGTCGGCCGACGTGGGTGTGCATCACTGTAAATGCGCAACAAAATTCTCTCGTTCGTCGGCCGAGTCTCTCGAAAATGGGCCCATCGGCCGAGCATGGAAACGAAGTAATATAGTTTGATGGTATGGAAAGTTATGACTGTTGATGAGAGAATTCTCCAATACGAAATTCAGAATATATACACCGAGCAATAACCATAAAACGCAGGTGAATCGGGCCAAGCGCGGAAAAGATTTCAAATCACCAGAGTGTCGCGCCCCGTTCAGATGCTCTAACGCCGCCCAAGGGGGCACACCCCCAGTTTGAGAACCACTGGTTTCCTATATTGTAATTCACAAAGTTTTCTGTTGCTACTGAAGTATGGAAAACGGTTTAGCGTGACTGAATTATCTATAACGCAGCACGCATAGAACATCGTTGTAAATAGGCTAATTATTACATGTGGTGACTGTTTACTAAGGCCTTGAGGCCCCTCGTCGTCATCCTGGTTCGTACCGGATTTTCACTGGTGCGACGAATAAATGATTGATTAAAAAATGATTATTTTATGTTGCGATTGTCAGCGGAACGGATAAAATTAGTGAACATATAGCGGCTCAGTCACCTAACCTCAACTCTTACCAAACCCTAAGGTACTCGTGCAGCAGAAAGCAGTTTTCGAGGCAGACCAGAAGTCAACATAGAATCGAAGTCGAAGACCAAAGCTTCCAAAAGTAAGATGGTACTTCTCTGTAGAAATATAGCCTGATTACTATTTGCCGACAGTACGCAACAACCTAGATCATCGCAGGATATATGTCTCCATACATATCCATATAAAATAACGCAAAGTGGCAAGAAAATAGGCTCGCTTTCAACAGCCTTCTGCAATTGTGACGATTGCAGCGAAAAAAAGAGACGTAAATGAATCCATAATCACTGTCCTTGTCACAATACGCGCGCAGTAAAACATGTGATCTGACTTTGAAAGATGTCAAAGCAATAGTGGGAATAATCCGTAACCACATATTCTCGTGTACTTACAGTAGGCGTAGTGCGAATTGTAGAGACCCATACTTGGGCCCTTTAAAAGTACAAGTAGTCGACCTATAGCAACCTCTATTGATGTTGTTGCATTGCGAAAGTCGCTAAACAATGTTATACCTCATTTTGGATGTACGGAAGTCTCGATAATATGCGCACGCCAGACACAGCCTTAAATACAATAATCGTGATATGGCTCGTACGAGTTATCACTTTTGCAGTGTCATTTTGCATAGGCTTGCCAGCAGGGGTCAAGTTGCAATTTGTCAGCGAAAACCAATATTTATGAGCGCAAATATGGCATATGTTATTAGATTGAGTATATGTTCACGAGCACCGGGTAGACGCATGACCCGCACTTGACTCGATATCGCAAATTAGACATACGTTGGTTTACTAAAATCCTTCGCAGATGGCAGGTGATTGATTCAAATTATAGCAGTTACACGGGCTAGATATCAAATTTAGTATACCCAAGCACAGCATAAATTATCGAAATTTCGTTATGGATTTGGAAGAGGGGTAAACAAGAAACTCATTATTTTCATCTGTTCGTTTCTTTGTTAATTCAATCATATTCAACACCAGGAAGGAATTCCTGGTTAAGTGTTGGGGGTTTATCTAGGCTCCTCACCGCCATCTCATCCGCGTAAGCTGTGTCTTACAAAAAGCCTATAAGCGGTCTGTGCTCCAAGTCGGCAGATACGGAATAACAAATAAGTAATATCGGCCTGGTGTAAATGACCAATGACCATAGTAGTCGACAGACACCATGAATACCACAAACAGCAACAACCAGGTAAGTCTTAGCGAATACACAGGAATGTATGAAGCCAAAATAATTTAACGAATTTAGTGAAGCACACACACTTTGACGTAGAACAGGGCTGGCCAACGTGCGGCCGTAGACCGAAATTTGTGTGGCCGTGGACCCGTGGTTCAAGTACTATGTGTTGGCGGCCGTCGACTTGCAATTTGAATTTACGAATTAACTAGCAATTTTTCGAGAGATTTTTATTGATCTTAAAAATTTTTCGCGCTGCGCGCGAAGCAATGTGACACCGTTTTCGATTATAATATAATAGCACCCTTTGCAATCACAGCCCCACAGTACAGATTCGAACATTAGAGAAAATGCTGTGCTCCACATTGAAATACCCACTCGGAATCGTGTGCTCCTCACTATACCGAGAATCCTGATGGGAGGTCAAGAAATAACCGCATGTAGCAAAGTGACTAATAACAGTTTGCCCATCCGAATATGCATGATCTTGATCATTCATAACCTGCCCTAAATTTTCGAAAACACCCCCTCCATCAACTTGACCGGTGAATCTGATTACATGGGTTGAGAAAGGATAAATGTTTCGTAGTAATATGTAAAACTACCAATATTAATGACGAAATTCATTAGTGAATGTGAAAAATTTTTCGCGCTTTGCGCGACTATTGGCAATCCCGTAACGTCACCATGCTGTAACGTGTAACCACTCGCGATTCGGGAGCGTATATTAAGCCTATATGCTTAAATATATTCGTCGGGAATTCATCACAAAGGGTCACAGACACTTCAACATTGGTATTTGGCTCCAGCTAGTTCATTACGACTATATGCCCTGTAATGCGGCCGTAGGCTATAGGAGTATAGTCGAAATGTGGCCGTGAATAGCAAAAAGGTTGGACACCCCTGACCTGGAATAACAAACAACATAATATACAATTTACTAAACTTAAGTCCCGGCAGAGTTATTGACGATGAGCTAGAAAGTATAAATATGAAGAATCGTATACAATTTTATCAACAACGCGGATATAAAGAAGTGGGACACTTGTACAGTATGTGCACTGTGCAAAGTGTGCATTATGCAATTGTACATTTTACATATTACATTTACTCGCTACGCATAATCTACATGTTATAGTGGGAATGTGCTCATAAATTGTAATTTAATGTATTATGTATTGTCCATTCAGCATTCGGCAACGCCTGCTTGTAGCGATTGCTGACTTCAAGGCTTCTGGTAAGCTTCAATCTCACATGCATTTGCCTCTCTGGATAGCGATTCACAATACCCGAGTTACATGGAAGGTACAGCGACTGTATCGTAAATCGTAATCCCTAACTGCCGCAAAATATCGCAGCCTACGTATTTTCCGTTACTGCCTGACCCACAATAACGCATTCTGACAGCGATTCGATTATCCTCCTAATTACTAATTATTACTAATTAACGCAGTGATAACTGAGTGATGGCTTCTCGCAATATTTTAATAACACGTATCCATTATGATCCATTAGAAATTCGTAACAATGCGTTGAGAACGCATCTCCGATTCTCCTCGTTCTGAAATTTCACACTTAATTTGAACCTGCCGACATGCATACGGCAGAACAGCGCTTCATTAAAGATCGTACGGTAGATTACACTCAAATTCCCATCACTAATGTGTTTTATATCAGATTGAATCAGTGATAAATCCAGATTGCCGAAGTGGGAAGAACTGCACTGCACTGCACAAAACCTACGTAAACACCCGACTTGTAATATTGACTAAATCACCGATTGGTACACGTCAATGGTTCACAATAATGTCTGGTGTCCACGGATACTTCAATATAGAATCAAATTTTCGCACAAAGCGACCTCAAGCCACAAATCATTACTGTGACGTATACAGCTTCACTCTTGGATAATACACATTTGACATATATATGGCGAGGGTTATGCCTTACCGTAGGCCTGTACCAACTGCCCTGACTGCCACAATTTGTATTACAGCGAATTTTGGGATTCTGGATTACTACATAGTTGGATACCTACGCGTTTCAGGCAAAGTGATATGCCACATCACAATAGAAGTAGCGTGAATACTGTCTATAATCCTGTGGAACAACGACAATGAAGTGAGCGTTCGACGGTAGAATAATGTAAATGTCATACCAAATTTGGTCGTTCATAAAATTCAAACCTAGTAGCAGTATCTGTATCAAGGTGGGTGATTGACGCACAACACGTACCAGCTGCTATAATCGGAGCTACATGCAGTCACACTGAATATTATAAACAGTAACAACAAACCAATTTTATCACCGTTGCTAACCAATATCAATATATTCGATAGTCCTGAACCACATACGCATCACGTACGTATTGGTCACTGTTGAACTAAATCCGTACCCAACATGTAAGGTCAAAGAGTAATTGGTAATTGACCTTATATGTGAAATATAATTACGGTCACATGTCGTCTGATGAACGTAGTCCCCGAAGACAGGGACTTTCATCCCATGCGAATTCTCGTCACCACAACTACATCACGGAAGATCTGATCAAAGTGAGTGAGCCGTCAACTGTTCAATCACGTGTAACAAACAACGACATGTCCAAGCGAACGGCTATTTCTCGTGTGTCCGATACCTTCTGATCATTAACTTTCGAAGTCTCACGCAGTTTCAATTTCTGTGCCACACTTTCGCTACCAACGACTACTTTTTGCCTGTCATCCGAAATCGACAAACCGTCTCAAAATCCCATTATGATTCCGCTGCGCGCCAATCGATATAATTATTCATTGACCACTCAACTTACGTCAGGGTGGATCTTGCATCCTCTTTCGTTCTTAAGAGATAGACATAGGGCCTACGCGCAACATAGGAGTAAAATGAACGGTGAACACTCGAGAGAGTGCATTTTAGTCTCGTTGAACCTGGCGTGGTCGCGATATTGATGTTTTTTTTGCAGACCAGACTCGACGAGCGCAGACAGCTGACACGATTATGCTTCTTGCGAAGCGGCGCTGCTGTGCACTTAGTTCGATTAGTCACGGACCAGGGTCGAATATTGTTCGATTTTCGACACTTTCGGTGCGATACGTAAATATTTTTTATAAAATTTCGTTCGATACAAGCTATCTTGAAATTTGCGGACGTCACACCGTATCGTAATGAGGGCTGGGCAAAATCGAGTAATTGAGTGATTCGATTTCAAATCGCATAGTGGGCTTCGAGTCGGGTGTTCAAGTATTAATCATTATGACATCATAAATATATGAAAGATTTGTAAACTTTAAATAGGTACCTTTTATGTGACCACAATTACAACTCAATGCTATCCACCCAATTAAAGATAATTTGGTAATTTTTGTATTTCATTGCGCTTTGACGCAATCCTGCGGGTTAATCAGTACCAGTAGGGATGGTGTGAACCTCTGAAAGGTTCAGGTTGGTGTGAACGCGAACCTTTTTGAAAGGTTCTGTGTGAACGCGAACGTGAACCTCGTGACGTCACGAGACGTCATATTGTTGATTCCAACCCTATTTTTCAGCGAATTGATAGCCTATATTATAGAGTTACCATACGTCGGGAAAAACTACCATTTTTCGGAATTTTTCTCCAGTATTCTATGTCTGAAAATTTTAAAAATGTGTCCTTATTTCGGATTACCGAAATATGGTAACCCTACTATATTAATGTGCACGATACCTAGCGACAACTCGTGCCACACAGTACCGAAGTACATATTGACGTTTTAAACGTCGCCAAATATATCGACTGGTGCAATCAAATGATATATAATAAATGTATCAACTGGGGCAATCAAATAATACGATAATCAACCACGTCCGTCGGTTTGCCAACAATTTCGCCGAGGACTTGCAAGGGAATATAAGCATGCGCCTTAACGGTCTTGACCGAGCCGGACAATGTATTCGACGTCTGTGCATTACTACGTTGATATTGAGCAGAGTGTAAAACGGGTTTCTATACTTGCTACCGATATTACCCCATTAACAAGTTATACGGCAGTAGCCCCAACACCCCAATCGCACGGATTTGGTTTTATGATACAATAAACATATGAAGTCGAGATTGACCCCGTACGCCTGCTAGATTTTTTACGGCATACAATGATATCAACAGGGTTGTAACCAAGTCACAAGGCTCCGACTCACAAGTCAATCTCACTTCTATAGTTTTGACTCGAGTTAAGTCGAGTCATTTTCAATTCACCACCAAGTCAAGTCCGAGTCCAAGTCAGCAAACAGAGGGCCCAGTCCGAGTCTTGGTATTATGACTCGAGTCCGAGTCCTAGTCATTGTGTTGACTGCTCAGTTTCCAGTTGAAGTCTTGTTAAACTCACTTTGTATAACTTCGTTTGGTTATATGGAATGGTTCGCATTTATAATAAACTAAATTTCCTCACTTTTAGTAGTGTCTGGTCGCACTTTCAAGTACCAGTACCAATACCCGAAATCCCAATAGTGTGGTTACTTGACTATTCTTCGAAATCACAATGAAATGTCGGTATTGGCCTTCTGAGCATCGAGTCATATGACTTGGTTCGAGTCATGCACAATGACTCGAGTCCAAGTCGAGTCAATACACAAATTGACTCGAGTCGAGTCGAGTCATTTCCGTATCCTGAGAAAATGACTCGAGTCAAGTCGAGTCATCAGAAAATCGTGACTCGAGTCGGATTCGAGTCAAGTCATGACTCGAGTCATTGCAACCCTGGATATCAATTTCATTGATTGATTGAATAAGCATTATTCGCTGACTACATGTAATGTATTTTGCTCTTGATGTTGTGTGATTTCTGGTCAAGCTCAGTAGAGAGTCACTAAATATTCTCAAACGGAAAGCTGGACATTTCGAGCAAACTTTTGTAACAAAGCAGGTAAAAGTTTTGTGATTGTAAAGGTGGATGCTCGTTTAGTGTTGATTTTTTATGTGATTTTTTTTATGTTGCCAGTGCCATGCACAGATTGGCCCGCAGTTGAAATGCAAAAAATTTTAGGTAATGAATGAATTCGGTCAAAAATAATGTTACTTGCATGTATTGCGGGTCATTTCTGCATGCCGCTGGGGCTGGGCTAATTCGGCTAGGACAGGAGTAATCGCCGCTTTGACATATCAATATCAAAGATTTCGGCAAATATGCGTTCATCATTTTGTACAAAGGTTTCATCGCTTACGATGTCTCTGCGACTGCAGACGCCAAGTCGCGGACGACGCGTCCTCTCATAATTGCGAATATAGTTAGTGTCAATTCCGTATCATTTCAATTTTTTGTTTTCAGGAGGGGATCACCAATACTAATAGAAAGAAATAAATTAAATCTGCCAAAAAAATTCTACTTTATGGTCATATACGAAGATCTACGAAAAATGTGGCTGGCCCCTGGCTGCACCAATGCGTCGGAACTGATATTTTTGTCATTAATGTTCCACACTTTGCGGTCAGGTCAATCAAATTTTCGGCTGGCCTTGCAAGTTCACAATAAATTTCCTGGGTGACTCATTTTTGTGATATCACAACAAATGGCGAGAATTACCACGCGGGCCACCCAAAACTTTTTGCGGGTCACATTTTGCCCGCGCCACGGGTTGGCCGCCTCTGCTCTAAAATATCGATCGGCTATCGCTATACTCAACTAGAGTAATCACAGTCAATACTCGATTCGGATTCGAGAACTCAAATCATTACGCCAGTCCCTATCGCACTCACCGATTACAGGCTCATACAACGCTGCGAACATCATATCGCTGAAGAGCGAGTTATTTATCAGGGGGTATCCGATGAACTGCTGTGTTGTGGCGCTTTTGTCCTTTAATTGCAGATTTAGACCTTGCCTGCCGTATCGGAGCGTACATGCTGACAAATTTCGGCGTCACACTTTTGTGGCGAAACCGTTAATTCGGGTGAAACTATATCAGTACTTCTTTTTGTATCGTATCTTCCAGAAATCGCGAATCATTTATCTTTATTATTCATTTTAATGCGACTGAATATAAGTGCATGGGATTTCACTAATCCAGACATTATATTACAGGCCGAAATTCGCCTTTCCAGCAAAATAATTGGCGCGATGTTTCAAAGTTCGAAAATATTTACAATGAAAGTAGCAAACTCTAAATTATTTAAAGTCGACAACGTGTAATGTACTCTGTAGAGTACAAACACGAGCAGGTTGATTTGAAAACAATGCACGATCCAAACTGAGTCGTTTAAAATCGCTATTACTGACATTACAATATCACGCTGCGCCCGGTGTGAATAATATATAAACCGATCCCATACATGCATGCATATTTTTATACAATCATCTTTATGAAATAACGCTTTGTGTAATATTCCGTAAGAGTCCTTAAAATGTTATCTCGCGTCATTAGCAGCTACGTTTGTTTACCCTTCGTCACATCTGACACTCATTATTCAGCAGTTATAGAAACGAAGGGTCGAATACCCATTTATGTAAACTACTTAATATCAATGCACATTGCACAGCTACTATACATCATCGATATTTCATTATTCGCTATATCATTCTATAGTGTAGTGAATACAATCAAGCAATCTACCCCGAAATATATCACAATATGGTTGACAGACGGACGCCATTGCGATGAAAGATAGGACGTAGAGTCAATTTGAGCTGAATTTCAAATGTTTGCCTAAAGCTCAAGTAATGCCTACCAGCAGCGTTAACCTGGAGGGTGTTTTCGACTGTCGCCATCGATCGAATAAATGCCTACCAGCCGCGGCAAGGACTATAATGTAATTGTCATCTCTTTCGATCTGAGCGATTATAAGGCTGGATTTAGGTCATGTTGAAAGGATTGCAATCAGAGATCATTGATCCGCGCGACAGATATAGCACTAAATTAATAGCAATTCTTCAGCCAACACTGTCTTCCGACTACTGTACTGAGTACTGTTCGATCATTCCACTCCAATTGTTTCTATCAAAGGATTGCCGTGAGTTAATATCTCGCTTCATTAGGCAGTAATCAATAGCAATGCATTCTATCATAGATGTTTAATAGGATCACAGTGTCACAGCGTAGTTTCGTATCTTTACATTCCGTATAATACCACTTTAAACATGTAGGACGTATAGGTGTATCCTCGTAAACTCATATCGGTATCGCTTAGTTTAATTTACACGGTATAACGGTTGATGTAATGGACTAATGGTACACTTATGACGCGAAGACACTTTATAGCCATTACTTCAGTGACAGCATCAATTGATATCAAGATTATTGGAAATCACAGAATACCGATTTCAACAAAAACCCATTCACAACCGTTTTCACTTGAATGGTATATATATTCCTATCAGTTAAAACTTCAGTCTCAGTATTGATGACCCGTTTATATTTCTAATAGTTGGGAATTAAAGAAGCATTTCGATATGCCATGGTGTCAACCGATCTTCGCGGGAACATTCGGGGTTGTGGTTAGTGTTGTGGCATATAATCCAGAGCTGCAACACCAATGGAATTTTTGAAGACATTTCGAAGTCACTTGTCAGTTGTCTCCTAGATCGACCACAATACTTCAGCTTCGATTTTTCCACATTCCCCAACAAAACAGCTCTAAACAGCGAT
>ATSW01044504.1:0-10321 GCA_000444245.1 Botryllus schlosseri
ACATTGTAAACCTGCTCACATTAAAATACACGTTTTCGATTTTTGAAGCTGGGGTCGTGTGACGTATACAGGAAATGAATTAGGTTGCGCTCTGAAAAGTTCGGAACCACTTGTCTATGATATTGTATGCCACAATGTGCTAACGATATTTGGATAAAAAAAACATTAGGATGAAAGGCCTTCTGCATGTCGGGATATCCAATTTAAGCCATACCAATATTGATCACTTTACCTCGTTATGTTGTCATTGTGATATGGGGGCTATACAATTCGACCTGTCACGGCATTTTAAATGCTTGTTACATCACGTGGCGAATCGATAACAAATTCCTAAATGCGGACGACAATTAGAAATCGATTGAATGTTATGTCAAGACAAATTCTATAAACCATGAAAAATTAACAATGAATGGAACACGCCTCAGTGGCATACCTGAACAAAACGGGGCCGTGCGTGACCACTTGGCGTTCTTTTTGCAAAAAATTCGCATTCCCCCCCGTAAGGCATATCCAGCATCACACTTGAAAGAGAGAATAGTTCCGATTCGGTTATTTCCATTCTTTACAACATCCACTTTTCCGTTCAGAGGTGGTTTCGTTTCGTCGCAGCGTATTTCTGTTGAAGGTGATGTTTTAATTTCGAACTCAGTCAATTATGGCCCAAAAATGTATCAATAGGCATAGGCGTAGCCATAATGCAAATTTTTGTAGGGCTGATGAAAACTTGGGCTCGATGCGATTTTTTCTACCACACCGCCTCGATGACAATGATCCAATGCGACATAGTTGGCAATGCCGTACTCGAAAATAGGGCTTTTCACCGCCTACCTAGACCTATGCGATATGTCAGTGATGGATTAGGCAAAATCAATTAGACATGGCGAATTAGTCATACACTGAGAATACATGTCCGGAAATGGGTGCATTTACGAGATTTCCATTATATTATACATATGATGGAAATATGTACTTAAACTTTCTGGTACCAGATTTTGCCCTCAGGCACATTTTAGTGGGTGAAAACGAGTAAAATGCACCGATCTTCATGGAGAGATATACCGAGAGTGTATGGTTACGTGCACCACGGTTATAGCCTACGCATTCTTTGGATGGTATACGGAAAATACCCGCAATCCACTTCTAATATCTATTTCTGTAAGCAAGGGTGTATCGTGTATTTCACTCGTTTTCGCCCATTTGTATGGGTGTTGCAACAATATTTTGTACCGAAAAGTGAATTGTATATGTGATCCAAATCCGTCAGTAACCCTTTTGAATTGTTACGAAAATATCATTATGATCTGTGTGTACATACCGATAATATTGGTGAGAATATAGAATGACTTGATATTTCAGCTGATGTCGGTAATTTCGCCTCGAGAGGATTCGCTCTCGAATATCGTTTTCAATTATATACAACACACATCTAAATAGCCTGCATATCGTTATGGCGTCAGTGGCCAGTTTGAATGGCCAGGGTTGCAATAATGCAGCTCCGGCGGTTCACCAATCCGAAAAACGGATGAAAAGCACTGGTCCGAATAACATGAATACCATATCAACAACAACAAACGAATATACATCGTGTCATATTGGGACGGCGTTACGTAGGCGTGTGGTACTTTATCATCCACGCATGGAAAACGCGTGGGCCGAATGGACGAAAGATGAAATAATAATTTGTCAGTAAAAGCATCCAAAGTAAAAATCGAAAAATTTATAGCCATTGTTCATTATTAAATGATTGATCAGTTGAATACCTTCTTCTGGGCACGTGTTTTCGTTACACACGTCAGTTTCAACGGAATCACCCGCGCAATCATTTCCTTCGGTCTCACTCTCGCATATGCGTGTTCTAATTCTGGCACCGCCTCCGCAGTCAACAGTGCAATCTGACCACGAAACCCATTCTGTCCAAGACGCTGTAAAATATATTTTGCTATTAGGACTATTATAGAGTTTTACTATTTCAAAATCAAATAAAATACGGCTATATATACCTGGACAATGTTCAGTGTTACATGATCGGACTTCTCTGGTGTCACCGTCACATTCAATCAGGTTACAAATGCGTTTTCTAGATTGAGATCCCTCACCACATGTGAAGGTGCATTCCGACCATGTCTGCCAGTCAGACCATTCCACTATGAAATAAGTATCCTCGCATCATACACGATGTACCATTTTGGCCCTGTAGCCAATTTGCCACACCTTCCCCTTGTCGTACGTGGAGATGACAAGACAGTACTATGAAGTACTACTTTACCAACTGCTAAAATTATGTAGTGCAATTAATTCTAGTGGAGTCCATTTCTCTCAACTAGCTTGATAAAAATTAACGCAGAATAAACAAGGTAAGAAATCCATAGTACCGGATTGTCAGCCCTTGGACATTCATTCATTCAATAATTCATTAATTCATTGACTTACAAGATCGTGATGCAATGAAAAGAGAGGAAGCTGTATATCAACAACATATACATTTCGGTCTAATATCATAAATACAAAAACGTAAATTATGAAAAGAATAAATGAATTAACACAATGAACACGTGTTGGTAGGCTTGTTGGCAACACGAATATTAATGTTTGATGGTGGAGTGAGTGGTCAAACAATCGCACATACCTACGCAAGTCGGAGGTTCCGATGTCCATTCCCCTTCTGGTGTGCACTTGATGTGAGTCGAGCCAACCAATTTGCGATTAGGATTGCATTTGAAGGATAACTTATCGCCACTGAAATAAGATGCCTTCTTTCCCAAGACAGTACCGTAATCTATCTGTTGTATGTCACTGCATTCTGAAGAAATATTTGTAATATGAAGTCATGTTTTACAGTTGGCTCATGCGCTCTCAGGGTCTTTAAATTGTTGTAATATAACTGCGTGAGCAGCTGATAAGTTTGAGGTAAACGCAGTCAGTATTGAGAATGCGACAGAAAAAGGATATCTTCTTAACAACAGGCTGGTTGGATTTAAATTTAGTTATATCGTGGCGAGGGAGAAAGTTGGGTTTCGAGAAACGTAACATTAAAGGGCCATTTATTTTCCTCTGGAGCATCACAAGACATTGGCGATGGCAAATTGAATGCCCTGTTAGTAGGGCTGGGCGTAATTGTAATGGTTAGAATCGAGTCGTGATAGTCTCTGAGACTATTCATTCGAGCATTGAGATTATACGGTTTTTCCATCAAAAGATGTATTACCGAGGAGAATGTTAGTTTCGATACTATCTTTCTTTCGTGTAATCCGTGAAATCTAGGTCGGTTGTGACACAGCATCCAAAACATAGCATATAGTGGAACAAAATAGCGAACGTTCGTATAGAAAAGATATTTCTGTGTTCTGTTACGATCAGTCCGTAACATTTTTACAACGCGCAATGCAATGGCTATGTGAAGAGACACTTTGAGGTATACAGAACTTCAATATACCATTGAAAAATATATTCATTATATCCATACTAAAGTACACCCGAATATTTTCGACCGACACATGTTAGTGCAGTGGTTCTCAACCTTTTTTTTAGACACGCCCCCTTTTTGATAGTGAAAAATTTCGCGCCCCCCCTTATCGTCATATCACAAATCCCACTGGGATGCTAGCAACCTCAACAGATTGTTTGGTGTTATGGAAGGTTCTGAATGTTTATGAGAGAATAAGAAATATGAAATTGGGACTATATAGAGAGAAACATGCGTGCATTGGAGGTAAATACCGCGCGAAGCGCGAAATATTTTTTCAGGTGACCGCTTCTTCGCGCCCCCTTCAGCTGATTCACGCCCCCCTAAGGTGGGCGCGCCCCCCAGGTTGAGAACCCCTGCGTTAGTGCATGGTATAATCGTTAGCGACTAGTACGGAGTTAAGAAGAATATGCATGCATGTTCAGTTCATTCATATCAACAACCGTATCACCAAATACGGCATGGAAATTCCAAACATCGAAATGGACATGGTCGAAAGTAAATATATCACTTTATCGTAAATGTGGTACGTAGCTGGTATTATTTTATTTGTGGTCGCTAAAACGTACTTATTTTAACTTTCCAAACCATCCATACTGCTATGATGACGTCATAAAATGTGATACTGGAATACTCGACTCGGTTTCTAATGCTCCATATAGAATCGTATCACTCAGCTATTTGATTATCCCCAGCCCTGCCAGTAAGGTCATCGAATCAACACTACCATTTGACCTTTCCGCGCAATCCTCGAGAACCTAGCGAATAGCGCGGAACCGTTGGATGCCAGTTTTACAAGCAATGATGTATGGCTTACCCGGCCTGACAACAGATCTTAGTAGGAATCACCGACAATATCTCACTTTTCGGGCAACTCTGGAGTTTGCAGGTGTCTCGCTCAAAGCCAGATCCATCACATCCTTCACTTTTACATGATCGCAACCGGGCGCGGTTCGCTGGCCCACAAGTCGCGTCACATTTTGACCACGGACTCCAATCGTTCCACTCTGACAAAGGTGAAATATATATGTCAGTGTGCTATGATTTCCTGGATGCAGTTGCGATTGGAAATTTTCTGATATGGTCTGTTCGGATGTACTTATCCTTTTTCGTGAACACAAGTATAGGTTCTGCCTATTTGAACTCCTTGTTCAAGTGGTTACGTTTGTAGACTATACTACTACCACATTCTTAGTGAAAGAGTGTGTAAATGTGTATTCACATCCAAACGGCCGAAAGGGGTTGTGTGGTAAATGAAAGCAGAACCCAACTCGCAATAATATCGCGGTTATAAATCCTACGTGACTACGTGTATACCTTTCTACGTTCCTACGTGCATGTATCATTTGGATTAAGATATTGTAGTCTATTTGTACTGCGGTATAAGTCTCAGCTATGTTCTGGTGCCATGTGTGTATACTCACACCCGTATATCAAGGGTGGTACGAGGGTGTAAATATACACTCTTTTCGCTAAGACTAGGCTATTATACTAGACTACTAACGTATACTTATGCTACATACTAAAGTGGTCATGTTTTCAGACCAAGCTACTACCACTTCTACTTGAAACTTTTTGGGCAAAACTACATACATTTCACACTTTGTATTATGTGAAGTAAAAAGTACATAATTTTGTGATAGGCTCGCATAACTTTCATGTGTGAAATTGGAAGTCAACTTGACGATAAGGCGGCCCTGTCAAATGGTAGCAGGCTATATTTTTCAAAAATTGCACCTATTCTAGTATCAATATTATTAATCTGGTGTTGGTCGCGAAGATGCAGCCCGCAATTTCAAAAATAGCCGCCTCAGATTAACCAATAAAAGTATTCGACCAATCGATGAAACGTAGTTTTTGAAAGGGCGATTTACTTTAGTAGTCCTCGAATATTTTTCTCATTGTTATGTATTACTTCTATATACTTGAAGCAATTTTGCCATGTCTTTTAGATCACTACTTGTACGTCTAATTGAGTAGAAATTTACAGCATTACTTCTACATCTACTTGACTCAGCAACACCTACTACTTTAATAACATACTGGGATTTCCGCATAATGATGTCAAGCGACTACCTGGTGCACATTTTTCGATGTTGCAAGGTTCCGATTCTTTTCCTTCGCCGTTACAGCTCTCCGTTCCACCTTCACACTGCCTTTCTTTCATTCGGCTTCCACCTCCACACGTTTTGCTGCATTCTGTCCAAGTTGACCAATCGCCCCACGCGGAAACTGCTGTTTATAAGTATAATTAGGAAATTGCATTTTTTAACGCCATGTACATTTGAAATGCACCTCGTTGAATACTCAGGGCATATACTCATCTTGCCTGTGTATTATATGAAGGACTCGGCTGAAAATTGGGCCTCTGTGTATAATACAAAGATACGCCAAGTTCAAAGTGCTTGTATGGCGTCGCGAAGAAATCAGTAGGGGTCAAGTAACAAAGATGTCTACTTTTTCAAAGTACTAAAGTTACTTTTACCCACTTGGGGTACATATTCGAGTACTTACTGTCACTTCTACTAGAGAACTTTTCAAGCAAACCCACTTCAGTTTAAAACTTTACATATTGTAAATTAGATTATCGTTGAGGGTATGTTTGCAACCCCTTTATGATTGCAATTGTCATAACAAACTGTCGGAACAGCCTCAGTATCGCGGTAACACATACTGAGACTACTTATTTGAATACTTTTTATGCATTCGTTTTCTACTTTTATTTGATGTAGATACAGCGTGAATTAGAAATAGCTTCTTCTACTAGTAATTCAGTTCTAATTTGAGGGATTACTCCTACTTCAACCTGAGTATCCGCGCTAACTATTTTGGCTCATTCTGCGAATGATAGCTTGTGTTGACTGAGATTTACATCCGAAAGGTTACGCTACGTTACGATCTAGTATCGCTACAAATCCCTATGACACACTGAATTCTCTATACTATTCTTCTCTCTACCAGACCGCGTCTTCTGATTATACAGCATGATAAAACTTGATATTTTCAGATACCTTTTTCATTCGGACAAGCCTCTCGATTGCATTTATCGGTTTCGATAGTTTTGCCCACGCAATTATATTCATCAGAAATCGCTTCGCATACACGTGTTCGAATTCTAGCCCCGCCACCACAGGTAGCAGTGCAAACGGTCCAGGACACCCATTCCGTCCAAATCGCTGAAGAACATGGAATGCATTGTAATTCTTCCAAATAATTCAAACGAGAAATCGAACGCCATAGCCCCCCGTCGGGTGATCAGCTTTCACACCGCATCAATGAATATCATGGCATACTATAGTTAATGCATGGTATGATATGGAACGAAATTTCGGTATGGAATACAGAAATGTGCAAGTATGCTATGGCCGGGAAATTTCCAAGTATTCCATACTTTATCAGTTTTTCCAGAACCATGACAGAGATACCGACAAATCTCGCTTCTGTTGTGATTGCCGAAGAATTCCATGTATACTTTAAGTTCTCTATTCGATGATTAGCCCACCTATACATCGCCGACATAGCCTATGACTCAAAGAAATTTGGAATTTATGCATAAGAGCTGTTTAAATGTATACTTACATCGAAAATAATTGGAATGTAAACATCGGAGACTTTACACAGATCAAAAATAATAAAGTATTCGAGAAATTTTGGGCAATTGATAAACTATCTAAAGTAAACCAAATATTATATGGAAGAATGTTGCTATGGTATGGAACGAATGAGACGGGTAGGGTATACTGAATTAGCCAGTTTCATATCATACCACACCCTGATGGATATCATTTGATGTAGTTGTAGGGATGAATCGTAGTTGGTCAAAGCTAGTGGGACGAACTCACAAATGTATATAAAGAAGAAATTTGTGGCCCACAACTCCTTTAATAACTTAACTCTGCACAAGAGCAAAGAGAACTTGAAAATCAACTATTCCTAATGCCATGAATTGAAGATGTAATAACAGTTGAAATTTTGGGCATGTAAACAATATACACAATCTAATGCAGGGTACCGTACCAGGACATTTATCGGTGTTGCACGATCGCGTTTCTTCCGATTTCCCATCGCATTGTATCACATGGCAAATTCGTCTTCTCGATTGCAGCCCTCCGCCGCACGTAACATCGCATTCAGACCATCTTTGCCACTTCGAAAACTCGACTGTAATCATGAAACGGAAATCTGTTGCAGTTTACTTCTCGAGATTGTCAGAGTGCTGGGAAGGCCTTCGTGTTGAAAGAGCAATGTCACTTTATAGTGGGAAGACTAGCGTTGTCGAGGCTGCCTGTTGGATCATGTGCTTACAACTACGCTCTGTATCTATCCGTGTACGAATGTTACAACTTGAACCTCTCCAGTAACAGATCACCTCAATCTCTTCATATTTATGTAGGCTACTATAGATAGGCCTACTCGACACGGTGATGTTACTCAGTAGACACAATTTACGGGCTATAAAACGATTTATGATCGCAGCATTCCGGAGCACCCTTACTGAAACCACTATTTTACTTCGAAATTGGAGTAACAGGGGTATCGTTTCGCTTATAAGTTACCAGTTAACCTATCAGTGAAATATCAACAGTGGTCTTGAGCGACTAACTATAATATGCTGTTGGATATGTTAATTTTTGTATTGATATTTGTATCGGACCCAACAGCCACGCAAACTATATGCCAGACTTGGACAACTAGAAAATTTTCAGCTTTACCAAATTAGATTAGAATTAGATTACTGGCATTTCGCTCTAATTTAATGAAATTAGACAACTAGAATTATCTAGTTATCCAGGCATATACTTGGACAACTAGAAAATTTTCAGCTTTTCCGAATTAGATTAGAATTAGATTACTGGCATTTTGCTCTAATTTAGTGAAATTAGACAACTAAAATTATCTAGTTGTCCAAGTCTGCTATATGCTGTTTGTACGGCATCGCCATACCGACTAACCGCTTCTGTGATGGCAAATGTAGGCTACTGTTTACACATCCGGCGTATCACATATTATATACATAAGATTTTACTGATATATTAATCTCATGCTTTACGAGTGTAAGCGGATTCTAATAAAACCATAGAATGACAGTGTTGGACTTCACGATGATCACAGAAAGAGGATAAAGAATTAAATTGTAATGATCATGAATTAACGGTCGATTAGTGTAGGATAGGTCATCTACAAGTTCATTCGTTCATGCGTAACGTGCAATTACAATTGAATCATTCAACTCGCTTTTAAAAGTGAGCGAGCTACTGATACCACTATATTTAAGTGTCGAGTGGTCATTTTTAGTCTTCAATACGATGAAGCGCTTGTATTTCAATAGACTTTGAATCAAATGCGTTACATACTTATGCAGACTGGAGGATCGGCGGTCCAGTCTCCATGTACGGTACATTCGCTATTCGCCACGCCGATGAGCTGACGTCCCGGTTCGCATTCGAAAGATACTTTATCGCCACTGTCATACACATTTTTCTCTCCGACAACTTTGCCGCCACTGATATTTCGGATCTTTGCGCATTCTAAAATAAAATCTATTGTGGTAAACTAGTGGAAAGCCGTCAAAACTTCACTGAACCCACGTTTTGGACAGGCATTCAGCTCACAAATTTCTCTGGCGACACTCCGTCCTAGACAAACCTGGCCTTTACAAGTGCGCCGTCTTAGACGGGTGGCTTCGTCGCAAGTAGCAGTGCATTTGGACCACTCCCCCCAATCATTCCATTCTGTGCAACAGTAACAGTAAATTGAACGCTTAATAGGAAAGATGATAAACGTGTCCTCTTTCCGGATTCCAAAATATGGTAACCCTAATTTCATCAGAATATCTCTAATGCTTTGACTAATCCCTGAGTAGTCCTTGCATCAAAATATTGCCTGTCGTTCGTGGCATTTCATAATATAGGCCTTTATACCCCACCTGGAGCGCATTCTACTGTGTTACACGGTGTCGACTCGGTAGGGTTTCCTTTGCAATTTCGTGACTCGTCACTGCATTGTCTTTTCCTCGTTGTCGATCCCTCGCCACATGACTTTGTACATTCGCTCCACGCTCCCCAGTTATTCCATGTTGGAGCTGTGAGATGACATTTCATTCAAGAAACAATGTCTAGATTTCCATTCAATATCTAGATCTGTATTTCAGTGATGTATAGGCTTATGTTGTCGTAACTACAGGACATAACGTCAATACCCTAGAATACGAAGACTCTAGGGCAGTGGTTCTCAACCGCCGGTCCGCGACGACTTTTCTGCCGGTCCGTGAGGTATATTAAAATTTCATACCCTAATTTCAAAACACAATGTGTTGTAGGCTTGTCCATTAGTAAAGTAAATACAACATAGAATTTTAAACTGATTAACTTCGTGAGGTGAGATTAGACTCGGAAACATGTTCATTGTTCAATTTGACATGCGAGCGACTCGCCACAGCGCGCAGTTTGCACGATCATTCGTTTTCGATTCATTAATTTTGTGGATGACCATATAGGTATCACTGTTGTCAGGTGTTTTCGTGCGGCGCATTGTACTAATGGTACGTTTGGTAGTATTGGAAAATGAGCAAGATAGCTCGACAAGGTGCTTGGTCCGACTCCAAAACACTTCTTCTATGGATATTTTCGTGGAGAAAAGTATTTTCGGTCAATTCTTGGCATTCGACGCGGAAGGATGTTTATCTGGACAAGGAAATTTTATGTCGATTCAGCACTCAACAGACACTGCCGTAAAATCACATGAATACAACATCATAAACATATTTAATTACGGTCCAAATCTTCAAAATGTCTCTCTCTAGTACTGGGGTACCCAAACTGTGGGCTATGGCCCACTGGTAGGCCACAATGGAATTTT
>ATSW01044674.1:0-10238 GCA_000444245.1 Botryllus schlosseri
CGATTCACGAATCATTTCATATTTCAGAGTCAAGTCACGTCATTTTATGGTAGCGACTGAGACGAGTCGAGTCATTCAAAAATCACCAATCTATGACTATAATCAGATATTATATTATTACTTCATCGATTGCTACTACGATTACTACGTCGTTCGTATTAGCAGCGAAACAAAGCACGCGCTATCAGAATTGAGATAAGCATATGATGTGCTTATTTGAATTTACAGTACAGCTTTTCAAGTGTCATACGACAATAATTGACTGATGACATTGAGTCGCATGCTACCCTTTTCGTACATGTTACGGAGCGTCACTCATTTAGTGACAATGCGCGAGTCACGCACTCATGTGTCGTATATACTGAAGTCACCATACCGAAGCTCTAACATGCGCCTCTGCCTCTATGATAATGAATCTATCGCATGCGCAATTGCACAAGTATCAACATATTGTATTGCGTATGCGTATTCTAGCGTTGATATGATCACGTGTATAGAATCTTCGAGTATAATATCATGCGCAGGAGTCGCTGTGCTCATGGATGTCAAGTTCAAGTGTCACCACACTAGTAATATGAGTTAACATACTCTTGCGCAATGTGTAATCATAATTTATATCGTAATGCTCAATGCCCATAACCATAAGCGTCGCATACGTGTTCAACGTCGCCACTCGCCATGCAGTATAGCTTCTCCATGATCAAGTTTCTCATTTTATAACAGTGGTATTCAACCTTTTTCTGATCGCGTACCGCCGCGGGGTTCTACCAATAAATTACCGCATAACTCCACTCTACTCAAAATGTAAAACGGATTATTAACCAGGTCGGATTAGCAAATAAATCGATCGGGAAATTTCAAAACAAATACAGCCCACGAGCTAATCCACCCCCAATTATTAATAACGCACACGAACAAGGCAAAATTGATGGGATGGTTGCAACTGTTTCTTCTCCACAAGCTGATCTCGGAGGGGTGCAACTGAGTCGAATGACGCATAACGTATTTATGTATGCATACAATAAAGACATTTCTTACTTTAGAAAAAGTAACGTTAACGTTTATGAAAACCGACATTTTACCTGAAAAGAAACGCACACATTTACTGCGTACCACCGAAATGACTTCGCGTGACACAGGTTCAGAACCACGGTTTTACATTGTCTCGAATGCCCAACAAAGTAAGGCTCTCAAAACCGCACCCCCAGAATTCATTTGCATCGGCCAATTTCAATTTCTGCTGCATGGACTTATAAAGTAAGTTATCCTCCAACGAGTTGGCTAGTCTTGTCGGAGGTTTATTCATTCCAGTTTGATTTACCAGCGGGCTGGACGGCGCAACATGCTGCGGTTCCGTGGTAGCGAACGTACCAGGTATTTCAGTCGAGTGCGATGGTAGTTCGCTTATTACTTTATTGCTCGAATTTCTCTTCTCCAATTTAAGCTTAGGCCTTGAGAACCACTGACTCGGGTGCTTCACTTTTGCGCCTTTCAGTATGTTGCGTCGTTGGTTATGCTTGCGCTCAGAAGCATCGGGCGTAGGGGGCAGGATTACTGGAGAAGCAGGCACGGAGCTATCTGAGACGCTACTAACAACGGGCTCTTTCAAGTCAAGTTTTAACTCAGCCCTTTCAGGCAGTGGCTGCCTCTGCCGAAGTCGTGCGGCCGGGGGAGGTGGAGCGTCTCTTTTTAGTATAGGAAATAAAGATACATCCTCGTAAGTGTCGTCATGAAATGAGTCTTCCTCGGCAGAGCGCCTTTGAGTTGGAAGATTCACTTGAAAATTTGCTGCAGTCATGGATACATCTTCGTATGTATCTTCCCCTGCCGAAATATCCGATTTCATAGAACATGGCCTGGATGTAAAACTCTTTTCGTTGCCGCGCCTGAGATTAGGAATCTCCACGTCTTCGTAACTACTGACAGAAGTTTTGTTAACACGTGAACTTACGGACTGTTTGACAGGGCCGTTTAAAGAATCGTACATTTCATCGTTTACTTCGTCTGAGTTTATTGCTATATGATTGTATTCCTGATCGGAATCTTGAGTGGCTTCATCGCCTAGGTGGCTGTAGATATCATCATTATTACTGTCCGATGGGAGTCGTGGTTTTGCTGCACAGCAGTCCCGAGTGAGGGAATTCACTCTGTCGTAGACACTGTCATCGTCGCTTTGCGTAAAGCTTTTATTTTGAGATATTGCGCGGCTCCTGCCACGCGTATTGCGTACGTCTTCAATATCTGTGACTTCGTAAACGTCTTCTTCATCGTCCGGTTCGTTCAATGATACCTTGGTTACGTCGGACGCCATGGAATATATATCATCGCCGGGTGCATCAGTGCCCCATTCTTCTGAACAGTGGCAAAATACCAATAAAAATAGCAGACATAAAATTACGTTGCTGGCAACACTCAAAGGTGGTCGGTAACGGAACTATGATACTTTTCGCGGGCTTTGCCTAATTGCCCCACTCACTCAGATGGATTCGATTTAAGACTATTTGTACTCCACAGCTTTAAATATTTCTGGTAAAATAGTAGATAAATTTATGATGTTACTTCTACTTCTACTCGAGTATACCGAGATTACCGACGATGACTGCTTTGAACACCTCTGGAAATGATCTACATAAAATGACGTTGGTGGAAAGGTAATCAGAGGCGGCTCAAGTCATTTTCTTAAAAATGCAAAATTACTCGACTCGACTTGAGTCAATTTGTGTATTAACTCTACTTGTACTCAAGTCATCGCGCAAGACTCGAGCAAGTCATATGGCTCTACACAAGGGGTGTCAAACATACGGCGCGCTCATCCCGCCAGCGAAGCAATTCTGATTAGATTGGAAAGTGCTTATACTATCCAGCAAATATGTAACAAATGTTGAGATGTTTTGAAGGAAACAATTTCATTAAATCAAATGTCGAGTATATGTTCATAAGCCACATTGTAACCACCCGACTGTGGTGTTGTGGCTTCAATCTTGTTCTAGTTACCACTCGGAACAAGTCGGTCACATTGACACCCAATTCGAGAAGACAAAAAGTGTACATTGAGTTCAGAGTTTTATGGGGAAAATAGAGCAATCAGTACTTAATCGCAGAAGCGAAAACGCCAATGCGGAACCGTTATATTAAGTTTACATGGAGAATATAGTAGTTACACGAAAATATCATTCAAACATCTGTGCTCGCACCACTGTGTCCACTTCCAACTAAAAAGGTCCCGGAATCCAGAGAAACACGAATCGTGATTTAATAATAATGACTAAATTCCAACGTCCACGTTTGCAGTTGCACGTCTCGTGTTTCTCACAACGCACACCCATGGCTAACGGCAGATTACTATACCAAAGCAAAGGCAGCATAGAAAAATGCCGACTTATGTCGTATAGTTACCGCCGCTGTTTAAACGGTTCCTAAATGTATGTCAACCGGCCATAGTTCGCGAATAAAACCCCTATGGTCCGTGGTACGATGTAATCAGGGATATCTAGAACTAGAGTTCTAGATATCCCTGGATGTAATATTATTTAAATATGCTTGGTAATAAAGTATTCAATTGAAAAGCAGGAACATGAAGTAACATTTTAGAATCAGTTCACTGGTGCTACCCGCAACGCAATTTCAGTTTGACACCCCTGCTCTACACATTATATATGAGTTGATTCATGTATCTTGTATCAGGACCGATACTTGAAGAACAGGACCAGATACTGTCTTTTGTCTGTTTGAATAAACAATACACAAAAGAATTAGTGTATTATGAATTCGAGTGGTCTTCAATATAACCCAAGAGCTTAACAGAAGTGAGTTGAACCTGACTTGAACTCGATAATGTACAGAGAACAGCGTGACTTGGAATCGGAATTGACTTGGTGGTGAATTCAAAATGACTCGTATTGAATTGATTCAAAACAATAAAATAAAATTGACTTGTGACTCGGAACTTTGTAACTTTGGCTACAGCCCTGAGTCATCTATAATGCGGCAATTCACTGATCTGTAGTAATATACATTCCAAATGACAGGTCAAACGTACTGAGTAGTAGATAGATCTCTTGGCCAGGTTGCTATTAGGTGGGGGTAAGTACTAACTAAATATTCCCCTTTGACGAGGATCTGGTGCTGTGAGGAGAGTAAACATCTTTAGCAGCATACCATTTTCCTAAACATTTAGATGCGACGAAATAAGCATTTCTAATTTCAATGAACACAACATAACCGTTGGTACATAGCATAATAATCGCACCCGATTCACCACAGTTCTCTTCGCTGATCGGTTCGTTCACATTGGTCTTGTTCGGGCTCTGAAGTACCGCCACGGAAGGCAAAATAGAAGGGGTCAAAGCACCCGCTATATGTGATTTTCCGTCCTTGTTCTTCTTTTTATTCTTTGTAGACTGTTTTTCGTTCGAGTGCGAGCGGGCTCTTTGCCTGTGACAAATGAACGCATATGATTTACATCAATTGCCAGCGCTTATGGATTCTATTCAGCGTCGATAATGTCATTGTAGCGGTATGCCAGAATGTTCTAGGCCAGAGGTCTCAAGCTCACATTTGCCTGCGGGCCAATTTCCTAGTTTTTGATGACGTCGCGGGTCGCAGCATCGAATATTGGGGTATTCAATGTCTTTCCAAGCATATACCAGCAGACCTTATTTGACGGGACCTTGCAGAATAAAATTCCACACCCCTCGTTAAAATTTGATTAACTGAGATTCAATTCACGCCTCCAAGAAAAAAATCACATTTATAATTTTAATAAAATTGTTTTTGCACTTTTGCTTCCGACGCGGTCCGCGCAAAATGGGAGTAGGAAACATTGTCACATTTCAATGATTTGTTGCCACTCCAGGCGTGGAATACAAGGCATAAATAGGCTTATAATATCTGCGAAAGGCTGGATACGCCTGGAAAGCATACTGCGTTGGTTCAGGTTTCACAAAGAGGTGTAGGGGGCGGAATATGTTCTAATAGGTAAGTACCAAAGCCCTGCTTCGCCCCTATATATTTTTTTCTTCATTATTTCGATATTTCAAGAATTTAGGTATAGGACCACGGTTGGCGGTCTGATGGAATCTTAGCAACCTCGCCAGCGCATTGATGCGCGGATTTTCACTGCTGGGGTAAATGGTGACAAAGTCTGAAGGAATATTGATTTTTTGAGAAGAAGAAGTTTGCCATATTGGTTAATAAAATACCTCAGACTGCTCCTAGGCCGTGGAACGGTGGTGTAGTCGGCAAGGGGGGCATCTTACCTCTGGCAATATTGAAGCGACCAGGTTCGAAATGGCATGACATATGTTTTATCATCTCTTATTAGCACCTCATTCTCCGGAATTTCGGAAATAACGACCCATCGTTATGTAGCCTATTTGCTACGCGGAATATGACATGCCATAGTGGTAAATACATGGCAGTGCAATGTAATTGGATACCATGTGCCTAACATATCAAATATTGTAGAATGTTGACAATACTAGATGTTATGTTCGTGCATTTACGTTCGGTGTCGTAGAACTCTTTCTTTCTCTAGGATTAGTAATTTCAGCCAATCATTATTTCCTCGTGTGTCATGCTTGTATTTATACCCTGTGTTCTGTTGTCTCGTGGTCTTTTCATTTAACTGTACTCTGGATCGTGTCGCTGCCTTAAAGTCATACTGCTGTTAAATATACTGATTTCGTATTGCAACCTCGTCGTATTGAGTTATTGTTCAAACAAGATCAAGAACATAACAATTGGTGTCAGAAGTCGGATTCATATTTATTTCTGCGACTGAGATACATCATGGAAGCAAGTATATTGAAGCTTCTAGAGAAGCAGCAGGAAATGATGGCGGAGCAACGCGCTCAGCACAAAGAAGAGATGGCACAGCACAAAGAAGACATGAAGCAACAAAATGCTCAGCACAAAGAAGAAATGGCGCAATTAACGCAGAGGTTGAATCCCGGTGCATCAACATCTGAAGCTACCGCTCCCAAGTTTGATTCATTCGTAAAATCAAAGGAGAAATGGGACCAATATCTGCAACGATTCAACCATCACCTAGCAATTTACGGCATTTCCAACATGGAGAAAAAAAGAGCGTGTCTACTCTCATGGGTTGGACCTGAAACGTACTCGCTCCTACGTAATTTGTTTGGTGCTGCTGATGTCAGTGCGCAATCCTTCGACGCGTTGACTGAGAAGTTGTCTACACACTTCAAGGACTCCATTCATGTGCAAGCAGCCAGGTACGAATTTTACAATTGCAAAATGCAACCGGGACAATCGTACGCCGATTGGATCGCAACTCTACGCGGAATCTCCAAGGATTGCAACTTCATATGCTCAAGAGATGGTTGTGATCAGAGCTACGTTGATGAGCTAATGCGCGATCTCATCATTAAAGAAACGCCGCACGCGGATGTGAGACGGCATTGTCTAACACAAACCAATCCATCCCTCGACGACGTTCTCAAAGTAGCCGCAACATACGTGAGAACGCTGGAAACTGATAGGGTTATCCAAGGCGAGAGTAGCAGTAAAGACGCTTCCATCGTCAACAAAATGACGGGAAGTTATCAGAAGGGGAAAAAACCTTCCAAATCCATCCAAGGCAACTTCCCGGAAAGACTGAAATCCTGCAGCCGCTGTTTCATCGATCACCAGAGAAAAGACTGTCAATATCGACATGCAGTATGTCAGAAATGTGGTCGTAAAGGTCATATAAAACCTGTGTGCATGTCTACCAAACCTAGTATCACGCAACAGGTCACATCCGTCAATTTCTGCTCGGTGCCACTCCTCTCCTTCGACATCGATCAACTATATCGACGCGTAGGAAACCAGCTCTGGATCAACTCCAGCATCAACGGCATTCCGTTGCCGACACAGTGGGACACTGGTGCACCCTCCGCCATGGTGGGATTGACTGGGTACAAAACTTTGGGCTCTCCGAAACTCTCAGCATACCATTGCTCTTTCGTAGCGTATGGCGACAAGCCACTGAAAGTGAAAGGTATTTGCACTGTAACTGTGCAGGTGGGTTCGGAAGTTCGAGTAGGCTTAAAATTGGTGGTTCTCGACGAACACCGTGGGCAAAACATTTTTGGTCTCGATTGGAGCGATGCTTTCTCCATGACCGCTAAGGGAACGTCTGCTTTGGATGCAATTTCCTCGCAGATGGTCGAATCGCAATCATGTAATACTATTGACATTTCTGATTCGAACGACAAATTGGTATCTTTTCAGTCCAAATTTCCCTTCGTTTTCTCTAATGTATTAGGACGATGCACCAAGACAAAGGTGACAATTCACTTGAAACCTAATGCCAAGCCCGTATTTAACAAGCCACGTCCCTTGCCGTTTGCAAGGCAAATCGCTGTTCAAACCGAATTGGATAGATTAGTCAATCAAGGTATCCTCGAACCAATCAATTACAGTGATTGGGCAGCACCAATTGTTGCCGTCACTAAATCAAATGGATCAGTACGCATTTGTGGTGACTTCAAAGCATTGAATCAACAAATTCAGATAGATCAACATCCCCTGCCCTCCTTAGATGAAATTCTTCACAAGTTACAGGGTGGTTGTATCTTCACGAAAATTGATCTTGCCGATGCTTATTTTCAGCTAGAATTAGATGATGATGCGAAGAATTTGTGTGTCATCAACACGCAATTCGGTCTATTCCGTTATCGACGCATGTGTTTCGGAGTCGCATCTAGTCCCGCAAATTTTCAACGCTGTATTGATGCCATGATCTCCGGCTTACCCGGTGTTGCTAGTTTTATCGATGACATAATCGTTACTGGCACTGATGAACGCGATCATTTCCGCAACTTATCGCTACTCTTTGAGCGCCTCACCGAATACGGTTTCACCGTCAACTTCGCTAAATGTGAATTTTTCAAAAGTAGTATCGAGTACCTTGGTCACATAATCGACAAGGACGGCAAACGCCCGTCTAACAAATCCGTTGAAGCAATCAAACAGTTGCCTAAACCTCAGGATGTTCGCCAGCTACGGGCATTCCTGGGCAAAGTCAATTATTATCGCGCGTTTATTCCTAATTTCACGAATAAAGCCGCTGCCTTGTACCGTCTTCTTCAAAAAGACGCGAAATTCATTTGGAATACGGACTGTGACGCAGCTTTTCGCATTCTCAAAAACGACGTAATCGACGCTACGCAGTTAGCTCATTATGATGTGAACAAGCAGCTCATTTTGTCAACTGATGCTTCTCAATTCGGAATCGGTGCTGTCCTCTCAATCGAGCACAATGGCGAAGAGAGACCGATCGCGCACGCATCGAAAACGCTTTCCGATTCGCAAAAATCCTACTCTCAAATCGAGAAGGAAGCTCTGTCAATCATTTACGGAGTCACTAAATTTCGTCAATTCTTGTATGGTAGAAAATTTACGCTCGTGACGGACCACAAACCGCTTTTAGCTATTTTCTCGCCGGACAAGAAAATTCCCGTGATTACAGCGCAACGCTTACAGCGATGGGCACTAACGCTCATGGCTTACCAATACGATATTCGCTATAAACCGACTAATCAGCACGGAAACGCCGACGGTTTATCTCGCCTACCAAAGGGTCCAGACCCTGAGTTTGACGAACTGGAAATTCGTGAAAACGCGGAGATCGTTCACGCTATCAATATGGCATTCGATGGCTTGCCGTTAACTCGCAATGAAATTCGCGACGCGACGCTAAAGGACAAAACCATGAAATTGGTAAAATTATCTGTCACTCATGGTAATTGGAATCCAAATGTGCACATTGATGATTTTTCTTGGTTTTCGACTCGCAAACATTCGCTTTCTTTGCACGAAGACATAGTCATACTCAATATTGATGGTTTTCAGCGCGTAGTAATTCCGCAGTCACTTCGCTCGCGAGTCTTATCATTGTTGCACGAAGGACATTGGGGTATCGCGAAAATGAAGCAGATGGGTCGACGTTACATCGCATGGCCTTCCATTAATCGCGACATTGAAAATCTCGTTAAGAGTTGCGACGCTTGCCGTAAGGTAATGAAAGCGCCTGATCGTCAGTATCGCGAATGGCCTAAAACTTCTGAAAGCTTTGAACGAATTCACTTGGATTTCGCAGGTCCAATAAACAATAAAATGTTTCTTGTCATCGTCGATGCGCATTCGAAATATCCTTTCGTTAAAGTAATGAATGTCGGATCTACCACAACCTTGTGTGTAGTCAACGCTTTGCGGGAAGTCTTCTCTATTGAAGGCTTGCCCATAACAATTGTCACGGATGGCGGGCCGCAATTCACATCGAATGAATTCGATACGTTTTGTTCTAATTTGGCAATCAGCCATATCGTATCACCGTCTTTTCACCCTGCCTCAAACGGGGAAGCGGAGCGATTCGTCCAGACTTTAAAAGCTGGATTAATAAAAAATTGCGACGGGGGAAGAGATCTCAACTTCGCTCTCCAAACACTTCTCGCTACATACCGATGTGCACCGCACCCGGGCATAGACTGGAAAACGCCTGCCGAGATTTTACATGGTCGGCAGCCGCGCAATTTGTTAAGTTTGTGCTCGCCCTTCGACAAATCGAAGCCCGTTACGCCTATAGACAATCAGTCACTCATTTCGAGATTGGTTCCTCGGTCTACGCTCGCAGTTACCGGAGCGGACCAAAGTGGGTTGCTGGCGTGGTAACGGAAATACTGGGGCGTGTTGTGTACATTATAAAAACAGATCATGGGTATTGGAGAAGGCACAAAAACCAACTCCAACCACGCTTGATTTCAGCTGGCAATGATACAGCCACACAGGAAGTTGCTCAGCCTCAACAGTCCCAAGCTGAGCAACCATTGGTCAGCAATAGGGCACAACGTCCTGTAGCTAGTCCTGCTCGTACGTCGGGTAGACGTTACCCCGTTAGAAATAGAAAACTAACAGATTTCTATCGGCCGACGTGAATCTCCTTGTACCCTTTAACTTACAGGGGAGGACTGTTATGTTCGTGTATTTACGTTGGTATCGTTTCACTCTATTTTGTATAGGACTAGTAATTAGCGCCAATCATTATTTCCTCGTGTGCCTTGCGTTGTATTTATACCCTGTGTTCTGTTGTCTCGTGGTCTTTTTCATTTAACTGTACTCTGGATCGTGTCGCTGCCTTAAAGTCATACTGCTGTTAAATATACTGATTTCGTATTGTAACCTCGTCGTATTGAGTTATTGTTCAAACAAGATCAAGAACATAACACTTTCAC
>ATSW01044703.1:0-11734 GCA_000444245.1 Botryllus schlosseri
TCTAAGGTATTCATGGCGTTTGTCGACTACTATGTTCATTTACACCTGGCCAATTATTTTCATTTTAATTCCGTGGCAGCAGTCTTTTTGCACGGCCCATAACTAGGCTTTTTTATATGACACCGCTTACACGGAGGAGATGTGATAGGTCTTCATACATTCTTGCAATTAATGTTCAAGTTTGCGAGGAATTATACGCTGAGCTATGTTAGACTTATCGCAAATTATATTTGACTATGAGCCGTTACTTTGATGTCAGTAAAATTGCGTTGAAATTCACCTATACCTATATCTATACCATTTACCTCCACCTAACTTTTTATATTTTGATTGTCTGCTCTGGTTCAAACAACATCCAAGTCGCGCACTGCAGTCCGCAGCCCAAAAAGTTATTTCGCCTTGACGCAATGAACATCGTCACAAATTTCGTCTAATGTGATGTCATTGTCAGAAAACGTGCAAATTTTGCAGTTTACACTATAGCCTACATACAATATTTGTACAAGTCAGACGGTGCAGCATAATTGAGCTAAAGTTGAACTAAAACTTCAGCGAGTCCACGAAGACAAAACGGTCGCGAACCACTGGTGTAGGCAATTAAGTATAGTTCCTCAATCATTCTCGCAAAATAGTGATTGCAGTTGTCAGTTGTGATTGAATAAATATTGTAGCTGCTGAAGGTGTCGCTTACTATATCAATATGCGGCATTCGAGATTGAGGCTTCAAGCATATGGCATCCGAGATTGTTTAGTGCGTTGTTGTAAAACCCGTTTTATATGACGGATGATGGGATATAGTCATCCTTCATATTGTGCTAGATCACAAATCAGGACAAGTGATATTGTTGAGTGTTGCAATCGTGATCTAGTTGCGTATGGATTGGATAGCTATCCTTGTGGGTGTGGATGATCTTCCTTGAAAGATCACGCTATACCGTTGTCGAATTAATAAAATGATTACGTCTTCGCGATTCCGTTAGCATAAAACACAAAGTTCCGTTTTCCAGAACGATCCTTATCGACAGTTTGGGAAATTCAATTCGAAATATCGAATAAAACTTTCCTAGTATCTTATTGAGCAGAATGATATGTTCATCGACGTCTCTCAGGTAAAGGTCAGTTTGGCGATCTATTCAATCTCAGCATGTACTTTGATCGTGGTATTGGATCATAATTTTATTTTACATGAGCGTCCCTTTATTGTGTCTCTATGGGATGTCTGCAATATATTAATAGAATCATCAACATGACGCCGTATGCATGAACTGTTACCTGAGAACTTTTTCAAAAAGTTCGTGTTCATATCCATGGTATGCCACGTCCCTAATCATTACCATACCTCACTCTCTATATATTTATCGTATGTCGCAACCCCATGATACGTACCGTATCAGCACGGCTTTTCTGTGACAATTAAAGGAACGGATGTCTGCCTTAGGTGACAACTGCACCTGAAGATATTTCACATGGTCTTTTCAGGAAGGGCACCAGCCCACTAAAGGCATGCCTGGTCAACTGGTCAACCACTACGTTAAAAAAAACATTTAACAGAAGGGTTGGTAACACCGTAAAAGCTATTATCGCATAGTAAACATATCAAATGCGATTTCGGTAGAAATGCCGAAGCTACCGATTTGGATTTGAAGCTCAAGTTGCAAACGATGTTCTCATCTGATTCTGCTCGTCTCTTCCACACAACAGACAATGTAAAACAGCAATATTGGGCGGATATGACTATTTCGTTTATTAGCGAGAGATTAGTAACGGTAATGCGGTATAAGGATTTCAAGAAGTATAATGTAGGATATGTATAGGGTTACTTAACCTTTTCTGTCCACGGACCCCAAAAACCAGTCCTAAAGGCTATCCACCTTTTATAAAATATTGAATTATATATGACAATATAGCCTACTGCTCAATGTATTATGATAAAATTGATGATGGTATAACCTAGGTTTTCGGGAGCCACGTGTGCTTAAGCATTGTATCATTATACGGGGTGTGACTGTATTTTTGGAGTTAGTGTTGCCTGATCAGGGGGAATCTTCCGTCGAGGATAAGTAAAAATGAGTGAACTTTCGTAATACCTAAACTTTGTTTTAAGGATTTCGAAGGCCCACTGCACATCCGTGGAACTCAGGTTAAGAAACCCCGGCTTGAATGATAATTACGGAAATATTGAACATGTTTAACATAGGTGTGAAATTCGATAATTAATGATTTTCGTCGAGCGAAGATGAAGGTACATACACCACCACTTTATTCGAAGTTCTATGGACGCAGTCTCATTTTCATTTCTGTGAATTTCAGAGAGTAGTGGTATCCTCGGAAACCTACCCAGTTGACACCGTCAGCATATGAATTATGATTTCCCCGTAAGTATCTACCATTTATGTGGGAGCCGTGACAGTTCGTAAACCACCACGCCCCTTTAAACTCCACCGCACAATTCTTCCCCCAAATGTCGTGATCGCGATCCTTCGTGCTAAATTTGACATTGCTGAGTTGAAAATTGTTACCTGAAACAATGAATGGAAATAGTTTAGCAATGTTTTAGTCAATAATTTTCATCTCATTTTTGTAATAAGAACTATTGTAGACACGACGTAAAGATTTCTTGAACTCATCTTCAGATTTAAAAATCCATTCAATTAGGATTTGGTATTGTACTTCGTCTGTAATGTTGCTATGCCCAATTTAACTATTTTCGACTTCAGGACATGAGCTTTGATATTCTTCCATGCAAGTCCAATTTTGTGCAAGCATATGGACTACTGTTAACCAGTTATAATAAGCTAAATCAAATAAAATTTATAGTGCAATGACAAAGATATTGATGTGCTCTGAGAAATGCAGAGTCCAGATATGCGATAATACGACAGTTCATAGAAACATGAGAACCGAAATCTCGAAATGTCACGACATTGCTCCAAGACAAATATTCTAACATTTGATTCAATAGGTCGGTGGAAAATTACTATGTGGTATATTTATGTTATGGTGTTTACTCAGTAATACATAACTATTAAAGTGATATGTTACTTTTATCCAGTTTTCTACGATTTGATACAAACCGATAAAAGGAAACCAGAAGCATACAGACTACCAAGTGGCTACAGGGTAACTCGTTAGTAAACCTGTTGCTTCATTTTGATTGCATTCATAAGGAAGCTAAAGACTCCGAGTCGTTTCGACACCTTCCTATCTTTTCAATGTATCGCACACTTGGGGTGTTTTGAATTGATGAAAATTCTGAATAAAGTGAACTGAATTCGCGCAAATTATTTGAACCAACCCGAATATGAATTGAGTCCATTCATGGTTTGACATAACGATATCTCGATTAGAAAAAATCAATCGGTGAATTATTTACACCGGCATGATTTCACAATTCAAGTCACTTGTTAAACAGCCTGCTTATACTGTTGACGAGAATTCTACATGTCAGTAGTACAGAAATGAGCGGATGTAATAATTTCAAATATAACTTTGGGGCCGTATTCACTATACAAAGACATTCTCATCTCTTCAGAGTACATCCGTGAGGGCGACTAATGCGCGATAAAAGTGATAAAATATGGGAGCAATGCCCGAGCTCGTGCCCCACAAAGAGTAAAGCACTTTCACTACAAATTTATGCATCCATCAGTAGCAATCCTACTAAAATAAATACACAAAACTGTTGGATCGATGTTATATGTTCAATGAAAAGAAGTGTCTCAAATTTGGAGGCGTATATGTTGCGATCATATCCATTAGGGATGATAAGAAATGACTTTTATTCTCAAATTGTACTGTATACTTGATAAAATTGTTTAGGTTACCTAGTTTAAGCCTACGCACAAAATTTAGTTCAAAGCCAGTAGCCGCATTGCTACAGGAGAAGAAACTTTCTATTTATTATATAAAAATAAATTACCAAAAATTTCAAAATTTTCTGTTCACAACATGAAAGCGTTAGGTCAGTGGTATCAACCGAGGGTTCGCGGACCCCTAGGTCAGTCCGCGAAGCATTTTTAGGGGGTCCGCGAAACCATTTTGTTAAATGATTGATAAGCTAATTTGCAATATTTTTAAATTTGCGAAATATTGAGTCACTTTCGCTTCAAAATTGCTTACACTTCTGGACTCACATCATTAGAACGGTCGTCTGAAATAAAATATTCTACAGTGCAGACTCATTTTAATTGCCGAAAGCCTATTTATACAAACAGGTTGCTGTTTAGAGACGTTTTATTAAGGTCGTTTGAAATACGAACTTCTGATTTATACGTCGCCACGAAATCCATTTTCTACTGTGTCATACATAACCACTATCCCAGATTAACTTCAAGATGGGATGCTACATATCAATAACTAGGCTGGACGGCATATGTTCATTAAAAACTCTATTTCTCAATTATGGTGCCATCACAGCAAAAGATGTCGCAGGAAGCGTTACGCGTTAAAATTACATTCGTCAGCGCCTATAGTTCTGTGGAAATATTTTCGGCACTCGTTGATATCAAATCGAAGACGCGGATTTGCGAGACAATAAATAAAGCTGCAAAATTAGCTTCGAAATATTAAAACTCTCTACCAGTGCTTTTCAACCTGAGTGACGGTTCGCACTAGTGCCAATGAAAAAAATTGCAGTGCGAATGACGAAGGTGGTACGAATGATGCGAAGGAAATACAGATCAAGTGCGAATGAAAATCGTGAATAATTGTTAATATTTCTGACGTGGAATAATTCAAATAAACCTAATAGGAAATTGGAGGTCAGTGTTGCTTTTGTATTTGCGACGCAATTGTAAAAAATTGTTTAACTTACGACGCACCACAAAACGTATCTCTCACAAGTCGTGGTGAATTAATATTTTTTCGCACTGTAATTATTACGTAACACCAGAAGCTTGGTTTGGAAGCTGGTGAAGCGGCAGACATTCAGTATATCAGCCCGTCTGAGTCCGCGACAGGTTGAAAAAACGACGTTAAATTGAATTCTGCTTTCTTTCGCTAAACAATCATCATATTTTCGTAATCATATTTTCGTAATAACTGTTCGATTAGTGCGAGGCACTAGGATACTAGAAAATACCATCATGACAGACTCACATTTGCAAGTTACAGAAACGCAGCAAGTTACAGAAACGCATATTTCTACCCTTCAAGGGCTATTAAAGTATAGACCGCAAAAGGGTAACATTCTGGGTGGACACGGTGCCAGAGCTATATGTTAATATATATGTAATATTTGTTGAATTTATTGCAAAAATCCTGCGATAGATTCTACATATCCATTATCCAAGATCACTGTGTTGGTTACTGTTAGCCAATAAGCGAGACAGGCAGAAAATATGGATTTATCATGGGAATTCAGGATAAGATTTGTCCGACTGGTTTTTCTGGTTGCCGAAAACATAAGCAGCGACAAAAGACTGGTCTCAAAATGACCGATGTTGGATGGCGAAACCTTTCGATATCGATATGCTCCGTTGTCGGCAAGATATAGTCCTGTTCTTGCAATCTGATTATACAGTATTACAACTGCGACACGCAGAGGAATCTAATTCGCCCTAATTTGAAATCGCATCCGTCAGACATGCTTACTAGAGCAGTGTTGGGTAGAATTGTGGTGTGCGCGCTTTGCATGACATACATGTCCGTAAAATCGTATAGCTTACAACTGTCATATTAAAAATGAATTCCTTTTCATGAGGAGGCTCGGGTCGCCAGATGCCACAAAACTAAGATTTTGGTGGTAGTCTAAAAATTATCAATTATCAAGTTCGATTGAGCTAAAGAGCAGAACACACAGTATCGTGAGTTTATTTGCTCTTCTCATATACTCGCGAGACAGAAGTGGGATCAACGTGTTATAATCCAGTGGTTGGGAACCTTTTGCGTCCGACGAGCCATATTGACCCTATATTTTCCAATTGAACTCTCAAAGAGCCATACATGTCGGTCAACTATTACGTCACAATTGAAAAATCGTGACGTCATGGTAGCGCAAATTCGAAATCACTGAATTGGATTCGTCGTATGCACCGTATTATAAACTAGTGCTAATCATGTTGGTTGCCTTTATTTAAGTAACGAGTATGCAAAAATTGAGTTGCATAGATCTTTTGCAAGCTATATATTTTTAATTTTATTGCACTGGGAGGCGTATGATATTTTTCAATTACCATTCAGATTTTCAACATACGTAGGCATCACTTAAAGTATTGATCTACTTTTTACACAGTTTTACAGTTATAATGCGTCTTTTGGTGTTGCATGGCATTCCTGATGACTTTGTAGTCTAGTTGAGGTTAAGCTTCATATGAAATTCGAGACTTTCTTCAGTCATACGAGATCGTAGGTTCGCTTTGATGCTAATCTTAAATGCGAGTACCCATCATTCGTAGGTGGAGCCAAACATGTTCACTATGCAGCAGTATACATACATACCCCTGACCACTGCAATGTGTGATGTATCAGTGACATGGGGTCAGGGGAGGAAGGTGACGCCGTGCCGTCATCTGTCTACTAAATTTTGAACATTTTTACTACCAAAATCACGCAACTTGCCTATTTATTGTTCGACAATGAAGCGTGCAAGGAGAGGTAAGGCATATGTGAGGCACGGCTAAGCGATGCCTTACCTGTAATAGCAAAATTCATCGTAATTATTATAGCATTTATAATAGGGTTACGATATGCGTCCTCTTTTTTGACTTTTTCGAAAGTGTCCTCGGAGGACGCCCTTTTGTCCTCTTTTTTGAGGATGTAGGTCATATATTTAGAGAAAAATGCGACAGATATGCCGTAAATCAGCACCTAAGTGACTTTCCGGTGGGTATATCGGCAGCTGGACGGAAAGTTGACCTTTTTTAGTCAGCCTACACCACAAAGCGGGTGCGGGTTCGAGTCCGACCGAGGTCGACTTCCGAATTCCGATACCTAAGTGTTGGAGGTTTACTTAGGCTCCTCCTCGCCAACTCATCCGCGTCAGCGGTGTCTTACAAAAGCCGAGAGGTGGGCCGTACTATAAGTCGGCAGCTACAGATAATGAGAAGAATATCGGCCTGGTGTAAATGACCATAGTAGTCGACAAACACCATGAATATCCCAAAACAAACAAACAAAAAAAGTGGGAAAAATTTACCGTTTTTTGAGAATTCTTCTCCGGTTTTGCAAGTCTGAAAATTCTGACGAAGTGTCCTCATTTCAGATTTACAAAATATGGTAACCCTAATTTATAATAACTGATATTAATCGAATGCAATTGTCGCACTGATTTCGATTCGACTTCTCAATTCATTAAGTATGCGGCGGTAACATAACGTTGCGCAACAAGCCTATATTTCAACAGCGACTACAAAGCTACGTTATCAATCAAGAACGTGGATATCTATGGCGTTGTTTGTGATTTGAATTTGAAATTGTGAATGTCACTGCCACGGTAGTTCATTTCTCGCCGTTGATCAGGAAGACAATGTGTATTTGAAAACTGCATCGTCATACAGGTGCTGGCACGTATCCTACTCTCTTTGATTAATCAACGTATCGTGCAATACAAGATTTCGTGGCGGGTACATCGAATTCGGGAGTGATATTGGTCGCCGGTGCGACAGCAACTTAAATTTGAGGATCTTGAAAAGGGTGTCTGAGCCCCTAACCCCGAATAAGCCACTGTATCAACCTCTCAAAGACATGCTTATGCTGCCACAAGAATAATTATACTGGTCGTGCTGAAGATTTAATAACAAGTTGCTGCAATATGGATAAATTAGGCACAAAAATAAAAATTTCGCAAAGAGCCATATCTTATGACCAAAAGAGCCATATATGGCTCGCGAGGCATAGGTTCACGAACACTGTATTATAGGGTAGCGAGCTCTATTGTGTACTATACTCTCCTTGATTGCATTGCACCTTATGTTCCAAAGTCATAGGGCAAAAGCCTAAACACAAACATGTGGGTTTTTCACTCTTTCAACAAACTGGCGCCGCCGGGACCTTTGTGTCAGCTCTCAAAAAACGATTTCTGCCAACAAACATTTTTCACTCGCGAAAAATACGCTGCATTTTGAATAGGAGTGCAGAACAGATTTTAGACCTTTGTTGCACATATGAACAAAATGTTGTTAAGTGTCTTCATCTTCTTTTTGTATAACAATTTTCGATTAGTTTGTGCGTATGAAATTTATTTTACAACAAAAAGTGCGAAAAGAGCTCAAAAAGGTTGAAAAGCATTGGTCTATACCCAATTTCTACTTTTAGTATGCTGGTATGTTCACGGAAAGTAATTTTGTGAATGTTTATCGCAAGCCTACATAGTTAATATTTGCATAAGACAAATGAAGGCGGCACGTGAGCTAATTTAGAACAAAATCTTGTGGGGGTCCGCGGGGGTCCGTGACAGTCCAAAGGGGTCTGCGATGTCGATAAGGTTGAAAACCACTGGGTTAGGTTGTCTATAGAAACGATGCTCACGAAATTTGGCTCAATTCCAACCAACGTAAATGGTTGTGCAGAGCAAAGCGGAGATGCATGTGGCCTTTATAGGACTGCATTCTAGTTCGATTTTGAAAACATATCTATTTTATTGCAATATCTCATCTCTACACGGCCGTTTTCAGCTGATAACGTCATAAAAGCTATAAACCAGTGACATGGTCAGCATTACACATCCAGTAGTAAGGAGAATTGCCCCGTTGATCTTTGGGGGCTTTTCGGGGATAGAAGATCACGATGAAGCTGGCCAAAATTGCTCATAAAAGTGTTTTTATGTACTAAACCTTCATTTGCGTGACAAGCACCGAATTTTCCTGACAATTTTTAAAATATGTACAACCCTAATGTACACTGCATGGAAAATACGTAAATATATCATGAAAACGGGCAGACAGTATAAATTATATATGCCTGTTTCATCGCGAGATATAATCTGCCCGCTTTAATGCTCCCATAGGATGACATAAAACAACGCACGCCAGACAGAAGAGACAGTTGACATTTCATACCTGCATTTCCAACATAGCCCGAAGTAGAAACAGGATATTTTTCCTTGGACGTGCCTACATGAAAATGCCTGCAAAAGAATACGTTGTTTGAGATGGCATTGGTGCATTGTAAATTTTGCTATATGGGTGCCAATTAAGTGTTGAAAGTAAATCTTTTAAAAACAACGTGTTGACCTGATTAGAACAGACTAAAACTTAGCGGTCAGATTTCGGTCAGGAATGTTACTAAAATATGCATGAAAGTCTTCAAACGTTGATTCAATACAACGAATGTTTCAACAAAAACTAAGTACAGTATGTACCCGACAGTTGCAATATGAACCAGCTTTCAACACAACCAGCAGTCACTTGCAACCCAATTTGATTCCATATTAAAGCTAATAAGCAACAAATCCATACTTGTAATATGCGTATCTCCAATTGCCCTCGAAGTCCTGCATATCTATACGTAATTCGTAATCTCCCTTATTCATCTCCTTTGAAATCTCGTCAAGTCCTGAATGAGCAAAGTATGTTTTGATATTCATCTTACATTTCACCACTGCAGATCACGTTGACCGGCTATGAGGATCACATAAAACTTTATGAGACGTGTAGTAGGTTCTAATTCGGTTATAACATTGAGTTATACCTGGAATGAGATCTGGCTCATCAGTCTAGTTACCAGAGGTGAGCAATACCGAATTACTTCTACTTTTTGAATTACTTGAAGTAGATTTTGCCTACTCACACTACTTTTAGTAGCTTTTATTTTAGACTACTTGTACTTGACAGTTTTCAGTTTTGTAGGCAAAAATAAACGTGGAACACCTACTTACTCACTTGTGAACCACCACTCCTACTTCTACTTCTACTTGAGGAGCGGCGGTGACTACTTTGACCACCTCTGGTAGTTACTTTTATCAATGAAGTTCGCCACTAAAAATACCGGTAAACTACACTGCTCATACGGTATCTCGAGATGAAAAAGCGCCTGGATAAAAGTTTTGCGATAAGATATTTGAGCGTACCGAGCCAAAATTCTCCCGACGGTTTACCAAATCCCTTCACGTAGTCCTGCCAATTACGATAAAAATTTTCCGATCCATCCATTCTCCTCTGAAATACCTGAAAGGTGTTAAAACAAAAGTCATCAAAGTTCCATATCGTGTCGCAGGGACATTCTCTTACAGTCCATCCCAGAAGATCGGTCGGTATCAACGATTGTTTCAGCTCATGCAGTTCTCGGCGACATTGCTTATCTACGACTTCCGGCGGTGGTGGTGGTGGTGGTGGTGGTCCTTGTCTTTCTTCTCCCGATTCGTTATCATCATTTAATTCGTAATATGCGTGTATTGATACTACGAGATTAACACCAACCAGTAATAGGAGGAATTTATGCCGCAGTGGTGATGACATTGCGATCAATTGTTGCAGGATATGTATGTCCGTATTACCTGTCGAAAACAAAATATTCACCAACTATGACTTCAATTATGAACGTCACATTTTGTCTATTCTGCATTCATTCTCGCGTAAGAAGGTCTCGAAACCAGTTCTGTTGTACACAGCACAGTTTTAGCTGGAACAAGAGTATAGTCGGATCAGATCTCTCGAGCGCATGCCAGATTCTACCTCAAATCATGCAAAGCTATCAACATCCACTCGCCTAACACTATGGAAGGAAGCATTGATTCCGAACTATATATACTGGAACCGCTGGGATCTCTCAATTGAAAGAAAAAAAAGACGGTTTCTCAACTCAAACAATTTGGTCTCACTGTCTTTGATACCATATACGTTTTCATTGACAATGCTGTAGGTAGAGGAGCCGACAAGAAATCCGATAATATCGTCCAGTTGGAGCGTCTTTTAAATAATTGTTTTAGGAATACTTCATTTCATTTCTAAATAGCCGGGCTACTGTGAACAAATTCATAGAGCACACGACATAGACAATTGTCAAGCTTAAATCAGATTTAATGGATTTCATATTCGATCTCTCAAAGTCACCGACTGTGATCCGCGCGCGATACGTAGCACTGCATCGGACGGGAATGATAGTTCGTGAATGCAAACTGCGAATAGAACCAAAATTAAGATTGAATGCATCTTAAGGAAGAAACCTTACCAAATGCAATGCTTCATCGACAAAATATCGCGATGGTGGAGCGTCCGGCTTCTTGATCGGTTGGTCGTTGGTTCGATCTCTAGCCGATTCAGACCAAAGATCTGATCAGTAAAACTGGTATGGGTGGCTTCACCGCAGAGATTGCATGGGGAATAGCATGGAGTGGTGGTGCAAAAGTAGAAAGCTTTACTAGGCTATTTCTGTACCTTCATGCACCGTTCGAAGAAGTATAAAACGTTAGCTACCTAATGTCGCGCAAACACCGCGTATGCTCATTTCTCGGCAAGCGCATTATGCAATAATTAACCGAAAATTAAAAATTACCTGTCACATATCAATTTTTAGGAATTCGTAATCGTCATTGATCGCTATTACAGAGCATAGGGTTTCCTAGCATAGTGCCTTAATCGGGCGAGAATTTTTTCCAACGAACATTGGTAAGAGGTTTGATTTATGACTACTAATTCAAATACTGTGAGAAATATAACTATATTTGGTATTGGAAAATGGCAATGTCTGCCAGCCTATTCGGATTTAAACATATCTCCAGAAAATTGATCAAGTTACAACATATCAAATTGATTTCGAATCATCGTAACGTCACTGTCTTACAATCGAGACCTGAGAC
>ATSW01044726.1:0-13420 GCA_000444245.1 Botryllus schlosseri
ACCTACGGCAGGGGTGGCCAACCTACGGCCGCATGCGGCCGTGGACACGTAATTCAATTAGCATGTGTTGGCGGCCGTCGACATGCAATTTGCATTTACGAATTGACACCCGATTTTTGTTGGATTTTAATTAATCTTAAAATTTTCTTTGCGCTAGCCGCGAAGAGTAGAGGAAGATGATGCGCCCTATATAGAAATACCAACTCGAAATCGTGTACACCTATAACTATACCAACAATCCTGATTGGAGGTCAAGAAATAACAGCATGCAACAAAGTGACCAATAACAATTGGCCCACCCGAAGATGCATCATCATTTATAACTTGCCCTCAATTTTCGAAAACACCGCTCTATCAACTCTGCCGGTGAATATGACCACATCCATGGGCTGAGAAAGGATAAATGTCCGATAGTAATATGTAAAACTTCCAATATTATTCACGAAATTCATCAGTAAATCTTTAAAAAAAATTCGCGCGGCAATGCATGCAGTCCCATGACATCACCAGTGACCACTCGCGATTTCGTTGCGTATACCAAGCCTGTATGATTAAATATATTATTTCAGAGTTCACCAGAAATGGACGTAGACACTCTAACGTGGACATTTGGCGTCCACATATAGGTAATTACGACTATATGCCCTGGAATGCTACATGCGTAGTTGAAATGCGGCCGTGAATGGCGAAAAGGTTGGCCACCCCTGGCCTACGGGGAAGAGATCTAGTCGTAAAGCCTTGGGATTCTTACCTAACCATATTACGTTTTAATATATTTGACCACAATAATTCCAAATGCATCGATACAGAAATCATATACTGCACCTTAAAATGGGCAGTTTATTTACTGTTTCGCTGCCTTCGGCAGCTCAACGCGGTAGAAACATTTTGACCGCCTTCGGCGCTCGTAACTTATATGTAGGTGGGACGCGAGCACTGCATAAAACCTCGAAATGGTACGCGGGTGGAAAAAGATTGGGAACCACTGCTATACTAGATCACTTATTGCAAGCTCTGTACAACATAGATCTCACCAGGTGGCGCTATTTTCACTTGCAAAGGTGAATGTTTGATTAGAATGACCGTTACTAGGGCAAAAGTTGGGCTGTAATCATACTTTAATAAGATGGTCCCCAAAAGAAGGTAATTTTGAATAAGAAGGAATTGGAATATCATAAAAATAGTGGCATATTTGGAAAGAGCGTGAAAATTCCGTTCTGGGTCGATGAAAACCAAATAAAATTCTTAAAGAGAAGTACATTGATTTTTGTTTTAAAGGCAACCCTAGATGACGGAATTTGGTATGGTATCATTTGGTTGTGTTACCTAACTTCGCGGTAAGTTCCAGGATTGTCACTCAATGATTAGCTTATGGTACACATTTGGCATCTAATGGACCGTAGTTATGTTCAGTCGTCAAAAAGATATTTCAACTTGATATTTCCCACCTTTACTCAGACGCCTTATATACCGCTAACTTCACAAAAGCTACAAACGGGCAATGGTGAATCGTCGCAATAGAATGAAGAATTGGCCCGAGGATCTTTGAGGGCTTTGCTGGCAAGGAAGATCGCGATGGAGATGATCAAAATCGTTTGTAAAAGTGTTTTTATGTACTAAACTATCATTTGGAATTACGCGAAACAAGTGTCCTAAAGATTTCCAAATTTGAACAACCCTAATGGACAGTTGACATGGGTATTTGGCTAGGGTTACCATACGTTCTATTTTAAGAGGATTCGTCCTCTTATTTGACTTTTTTCAAAGTATCCTCGGAGGACTGCCAAATGTCCTTTTTTGAGATTTTGTCCTCTTCGAGAATTTCGATTAAATATATAGGCTAAAATTTCTGGAGCTGAGCCGGAAAGTTGACCCTTTTTATTTAGTCAACCGACCACGAAGCTGGTAAAAATGACCATTTTTCAGGATTTTTCTTCGTTATTGCAAGTCTTAAAATTTTGAAAAAGTGTCTTCTTTTCAGATTTCCAAAATATGGTACCCTATATATTTGGTCTCAAGTTAGTGATTAAACTTGGAATGTGCGATCTACCGCTGAAGTATCTTCACATTGCAGAGACTTGATTAAAGCGGGTATGCGGCTGAATGGAATACACTCAGACACGGAAGATGTATAGTTACAGCACCTTGCAACCATTGATTTCTGTACCACGGACAAAATGTTCTAGTGGCAACACAGTCCATAATTCTGTAGATTAGTTATCTATGATGCATCACCTCATTCACCAGTATAAAGCACTGAGCTATAGGTATATAGGCAGTTTAAAGGACGGCTTCTACAGCCACCACATCGCGATCTCACTACATGTTGGGAAAACAGGTTGGGAAAACAGGTTAAATTTCGGGCATTTGTAGCCAAGATTGCAGACGCTACCAGATTTGACATCGAGTGAACATTTATGGAAACGTGAAATGTATCGGTTTTATGATAATACCCAATGAGTGGGCTAAGCTAACACCTGCAAATTACAAAAAATGGTTGGCGTCCAGTGTTTTGTTTTCTGAGACTTACTCATTATTTACACCATGCAGCAATAATTCAATGCTCTGTGTTTTCTCTAGTGCGATGATTTCCTGTAGTTGTGTATAGAATATACGCATAGCTCGGAAGTCGCGCGTAGACCATTTCATATAAATGGTCGATAATGCCTGATGAACAGGCTAAACTAACACTTGCGCATTTATAAAAATAGTTGGTATCCATAGTTTTGTTTTCTCAAAGTTTGCTCATTATTTATACCTTGTCTTGTCACGTCAATTCGATGATGTGAGTTTTATCGAATGAGCTTCGTAATTTCTTATCTGCGTAGAAAATGCAGTTCGTAAATCATTTCCGTGCATTGGATAAACGGTGGACTATACCCAATGATGGCAATGAACAAACAACACTTGAGATTCGTACTAAATTGGTGAACACGGAACTGAGAAAGGCATTTGTGTCTGTGGCTCAGTTGAAGCATCATCTTCTGCAACTATACGTTCACCTGTCCACGACTTATCTTGTTACGATCAGTAGGATACACACCGTCGGACAGCTGATGTGTAATCTCAGATCACTGATATCTATCCCAGAATTATGTTGCCAAGCACCGCACACTGCAAATGCGCGTGTATAGATGCAAAATATTGATATAATGCGAGAAAGTAATGCGAGTATCTAGATATCTCCGGAAGATAATATTTTAGATACATTGTAGGCTAAGCGCCCATTCGTATAGACTGGGACTCCATGAAACGGGATTGTGTGATACATGTCGCCGACTACATCCTACACCCGAGCATAGTTGTATCTGCACTACGTAAGACCATGGGTGCACTTGGCTCAATCCGCCTATAGATACCGGGTTATAATTTGGTTTATATTCATTTTTGGACGTTCGTGTGTACTTTAATCTGCCCACCACCATCAATCTTATTGATTTCAGTATAGGATACGCGTCGTCACGACAAGCTGATATTGAATATCGAATTGCTGCTGCAATGACGCTCAAGACTTGGATTATTTTGCTGTTCGGATTCGCAATCTGCGTTCGTTCATCAGGTACGAATAATTTGGGTCCCAATTTGAATCGAATTATATTTTCTCTTTTCCAGCGAAATTCTGTGTGACTAAATACGTCAACGGCAAATGGATCTCGAAGGGCGACTGTGGGGTTGGTAGCCTATACGAATAGATTGACGTCACCACTGAAAGTTCTATTATGCGTACTTTTCATGAAGGGCCCGGGAAGGATGTCGAAGATAAAGAAGGAACTGCAACGCAAAATTATAGATGAGAGGAAGAAATGCGTTACAGGCGAGGAATGGACTGTGAGTAGCATTTCAAATTTTTCTTTTACAACGCCGAAACTTTGATTACTTGCCGTTGTAGGTGTTCCAGCGACGAATAAACGGCGACGTGGATTTCAACCGAGGTTGGGATGATTACAAGAAAGGATTCGGGGATAGTAATGGAGATTTGTGGCTAGGTATGAAGATTTTGAATTTGATTCCTTCATGTTGTAGGATTTCGTCGATCTTATCATGATTATGCCAAGTATTAATACTTATTCCGGCAAAGTAGCTTGATTAAAAACCAACGCCTTCTAAAATTCCGTATCGTTTGTCTCCAGGGCTCGAGGAATTGCATGAAAGGACAAAGGAATGTGATATGGAATTGGAAATCAACATGATCACAAAAGACGGAGGAAATCACTGGGTGGCGAAATACAGGCAAGTCTGAAGCAACGTTCTCCGTGACAAAAGCAACCGCTGAACGATTCTCATTCTCCAGCAACTTCCGCATCGGCCCCGGCTCCGACAACTACAGACTGCACGTATCCGGATACTCCGGGAATGCAACCGGTGGAGATCGTCTCGCATATCACAACAATAAACAATTCTCAACGAAGGACGCGGTTCATGATCATGCGCCATATAATTGCGCTTCTTACTACGAAGGAGGCTGGTGGCATGACTACTGCTACAGGAGCAACCTGAACGGAAACTTCCACAAAACAGACGGGAAGGGGATTCGGTGGGATCTCAACCTACGCTTCACGGAGATGAAGTTCCGGGAAAGAGCGGGAAATTGACTTCAGCACAGTTGTGACGTCACACTTCGAAAAGACCAACACTCGCGTGTGGGCGTGACGTCACAACGGCATGTGAACTTTATAGCGCCCTCTCGCGATGATCGATTTGCAAAAGGTTTCGGAAAGAGAAGAAAGGATTACGGCTTCACAGCGCCATCTCGCGGTCCATGCGTAATATGAAAATTGACCGATCAAATGAAATCCCAAACGCGCCACGCGCGAAGAATTTCTATAATTCATGTTTGAATCGGTCAATATGGTCGGTAATAACATATATATTGCTATCAATTTTTTGTCCTCTCTCAGCTCACGTAATCAGATTTACCGGTACAGCTGACTGGCTGAGTATGGTGTGCTGGAAAAAGTAGGACCCCTAAATAATAATTAAACACGCACATGGTTTGATGTGTCTTTACTGGCGAATAAATTTTCCCTGCGGAGACGGCATTTTTCCTGTAGGGTTCAGATTGGCAGACAGGAACATTCCACGCCAGCCATTAAGGCGCCTATCGACAATTAAACATATATGTATATTTGTCGGAGTTATCGGTCAGCACAAGAGCATTACTTTTCGGCCAAGGTCTTCTCACTGCTGATCGTCCTGGCACACTTTTTGGAGTCGCATGTTACATGGCCTATAACTTCATATGTCTTGGTGCGTCGTGGCGCAGTAATGGCCGACGCAGAATTCTCCATTTCCATAACTCATGCGTATTCTTGTTGGGGAAACTTTCCCCAAAATCAAGATATATGACAATATTAAATCGCGCGCAGAGCAAAAATTTTTGAAGAAAGTTGCATGAATTTGTAAAATATCACTCAATAATTTTAGGCCCACTTTGAGTTCGGCCCCCCTATTGGGTGTTCGGTAGGCAGCATTTACGGTTCTGACTCCAATATAGCGGTTTTAACGCGCCATCGCACCCTAAGTTGTTTTCGCCCCCATCGGTATTTTCGACCCCTGGGGGCGATATTGCCCACGTTGCGAACCACTGGACTAGGACATAGAAATTCCAAATCTTTCATCTCTGATAAAAGGTACCCAGCCCCAGCGACTCGGGCCGACCACATTATTCCACAATGCTCAATTGCTCAAGTTCATGCTGACTTTTTTAACGCCACCAAATGTATCAACTAGAGCAAATGCTACAATAATGCCATAAACTCAATATCTTCCGTCCATACACAAGTTATACAGTAGCCAACACCGGCTTTGGGTTTTATGATACACTAAACATATCAAATCAAAATGGATTACATTAGACCAGTGCTTTTCAACCTGTGTGACGGTTCGCACTTGTACGAAAGAAAAAAAAATTAATGAATGACGAAGGTGGTGCGAACCGTGCGAATGAAAATCCCGGATGAGTGCGAATGAAAATCGTGAATCATAATTGTTAATTTTTCTGACCTGGATATATTCAAATAAACCTATTAGAAAATTCAAGGGGAGTGTAACTTTTGTTGTAACGACGCAATTGTAAAAACTTGTCAACTTACGACCTTCCACTAGGCGTAGCTCTCACAAGCCGTAGTGAATTAATATTTTTCGCACTATAGGCCTAATTATTACGTAACCAAATGCGTGGTTTGGAAGATCGTGTAGTGTAAGACATATAGTTTATCAGCCCGTCTGATCCTGCGACAGGCTGGAAAATGACGTCAAATTGACTTTCTGCTTTCTTTCGCTAAACAATCATCATATTTTCGTAATAACTGCTCGATAAGTGCGAGGCACGAGGATAGCAGCAAATACCATCATTTGCAAGTTACTGTAACGCAAATTTTTACCCCTTCAAGGGTTATTAAAGTATGGGCCGCAAAAGGTGTAATTGGGGTGGACACGGTGCCAGAGCTATCTGTTAATATGTATGCAATATTTGTTGAATTTATTGCAAAAGATCCTGCGATCGTTTTTACTGTAGCTAATAAGCGAGACACGCAGAAAAGATGGCTTTATCATGTCAATTCATGATAAGATTTGTCTGACTGTACCGGTGCTGGATGACCAAACCATTCGATATGGACATTGGACATGCTCCGTTTTCGGCGCGGAATAGTAGCTCAACACGCCGAGGAATTTAATTCACCCACATTTGAAATCGCGTTCGTCGGACATATTTTGTAGAGCTGTGGTGTTTGTTTGTTTGTTTCGAGGTATTCATGGTGTTTATTGACTACTGTGGTCATATACACCAGGCCGATATTCATCATTTTTATTCCGTAACTGCCGACTTATAGCACGGTCCACTTCTAGGCTTTTTGTAAGACACCGTTTACGCGGATGAGGTGACGAGGAGGACCATAGATAAACCTCCAACACTTAGGTATGGGAATTCCGAAGTCGACCTCGGTCGGACTTGAACCCGCAACCCATTGGTGTTGCAGCCGCGGATTATACCAGTGCGCTACCTCGCCACTAGAATTGCGGTGTAAGCGCTCTGTATGTCATACATGTCCGTAAAATCGTAGCATAGCCCACAACTGTAATATTAAAAATGAATTCCTTCTCTTGGGTAAGGCTCGGGTCGCGAGATGCCACAAAAACTCAGATTTTGGAGGTAGTCTAAAAAGCTTCTTTAACGTTATTAAGCTGTTATGATTCTCAAGTTAGATCGAACTAAAGAGCAGAACACATAGTATCGAGAGTTTATTGGCTCTTCCCACATACTCGCGAGACAGAAAATGGGAAATCGAAAAAAAAGTTGAAGCAACGTATCATGAGGTGGCGAGCTCTAATGTGCCTATTTTCCGTGATCGTTTGGACCTTATTTTCCAAGACATAAAGCAAAAGCCTCAACACAATCAGACTCGTCGAGTCACCTTTTTCCTGTGACTTGACTCGACGTTCTAGAAATGAGGATTGACTCGTGACTCGAATCAAAATTCACGAGTCAATTTCAAGTCATCAAGTAATCGATGTCGACTAAATCGATGTATCTTGGATCAGTTCGGATTGTTAATGATACGCTTGTATGACCTGTGGGTGCAACCAATCTTTGCGTTTTACCGAGCCTTCATTGATCACAAATAAATGGATCATAAAGCAGTGATCGGAGCTACAGCTTACGTCGTCGTAAAGCTATAGTAATAAAGTAATATACTAGCAATGCATCTCCGCTCTATTAACTGCTCACAGTGCCCAATGCTCACCTTTACCAACACTCTTGTATGATTTATATCGAACGAATATCGTCCATACTTGTTTATAATGGCATAACATGGATATGTAGGTCGGTAGGGTATTGCATCATATCATTTTTCAACTTTCTGAGGTTTCGTATTTCATTCCGTATTTTGGCTGATAATTGTAGACTGGGGCTTCCGTAATTTAGAAGCTCTGCGTATGCGTGAGCGATACAGCGCCTTTTTGCGTGTATATGATCAACTCATTTTTCGTTCCTCGATTCAGAATAAATGGGGACTCCATCTGTATTTAATATAGTTAGCAAAATGCAATGACTTCAAATTATGTCTCGTACTTTGAAAAATCAACTTGACTTGGCTAGTTACTTGACTCGACTTGACTCGAGTCACCTCCGAAAATCGGGTGACTTGACTTGACTTGAGTCACCTTTGAAAATCGAGTGACTTGACTTGACTCGAGTCAAAATGTGCAATGACTCGAGATGACTCGTGACTCGAATGTAGTGACTTGATCCCAACACTGGTGCATGCTCCTCTAATGTTGATTTTTTTTATGTTGCCAGCGCCATGCATAGAGTGGCCCTATATAGCTGATATCAGTGGCGTAGCAGCCACTTGGCGGTTGTGGCTCTGCGCCAGGGGCGGAAGGCTGCAAGGGGGGGCGGCAAAATGAGACTGCACAGTAGGGTTCCTAAAGAGTAACTTTTCTCTTGATCCCGGAGATTCACTGATTAAATTGTTAGATTGCCTAAAATAACGCTGCACACCAAATTTGGCTCAGTTCCAACCAGTATAGAGGCCGACGCAGAGCCAAATGAAATTTATTCTTTTATTATGAAATTTTTTTTTTCATATATCACTGTAAACCTCGTGAGATTGTCGAGTTGTCTACGAAAACGATGCAAAACAAAATGGACGCAATTCCAACGCGTAGAAGCGAAGTTATTAGAGCCTTTCCTTAATAATTCTGGGTTATTCTACTGTCAGTACTATTTTTTGCAAATTTAAAACTTCCAACTACAATAACTTCACCTCTGCCGGTTGGAATTGAGCAAATATTGATATGCGTCGTTCTCTTAAGCAACTTCATAATTTTATGGGGTTAACAGTAGAATTTGAGAAATTTTATTTTATATTTTTACATTAAATTCAAAAATTTGAATTTACCGTGCCACGACGCACCAAGACATATAACGTTTTAGGCCATGTAACATTCGACTCCAAGACGTGTGCCAGAATGATCAGCAGCTAAAACCAGCATGGCCGAAAAGGATTGCCCTTATACTGACCGAAAACTTTAGGTTTAATTGTCCATAGACGCCTAAATGACTGGACCAAATGTTCCTGTCTTGGCAATTTGAACCCCACAAGACAAATACCACCCCGCAGAAAAAAGTTATATGCCAGTGAAGAAATACCAATTTGAAATCGTGTGATCTTTTAGTTTAGTACGTTTGGGCAATTCTATATTTTTTGATATAGCAGACAGGGGGTCACGAAATGGCATCATGAAACGAAGTCATACCAACGGGTCCGCCCACCCGAGGATGTTTAATTATTCTTTACGGGCTCTACAGTTTCAAAAAAAAACTCACTCAGCTCTACCGGTAAATCTGATTACGTGAGCAGAGAGAACAAGAAATGGATAGCAATATATATGCAATTCCCGATCATATTGCCCGATTCAGTCATGAACTATAGAAATTTCTCGTGCTTGGCACGTCTAGGCGAGAAAAGCTGACTCACTAAACGGACACCCAATATAGGTAATAAGTAGCGGTAAATAGACCCAATATAAGTGATAAGTAGCGGTAAACAGCGCACAGCCTGAGGGGGGTCTGGGGGGGGCGTTCGGTTTAACACCCTATGGAGAGCCCAAGACCAATGTTTTTGAGAGGATGACGAAGTGCTGTTACGGCCCTGGTAGTATTCGAGCACTGCATAAAACCTCGATATGGTACGTGGTTGGGGAAAAGGTTGGGAAGCACTACGCTATCTCGCCACTACCTTCGCGACTTTGCTCGTGGCCAGCAATGTTGACAGGATGAGACTCAGCTTGTTATACTCCGGTGAAAACGTGCAAAATCATTGAGCGAGACATTGAGGTTGCTGCCGTCAGGAAAACGGGCGCCTACGTAAGTCGGGCTGACTTTAGGAAGTTCGATCACAGTTTTTCGCATTCGTTTCTGATACATTTGAGTAAGAAAACTAGTCCTTGTGTCAACAGCCAGGATATGGCACTCTCCATAGTACTGCATAGTAATGATCTAAATCAGTGGTTCTCAACCTGGGAGGCCCGGGAGGCTCGCAGGGTACGCGAGAAATTGACAAAGTCTGTAAATTCTGACTAAACATGTGTTTCACAACCATTCTGAGAAGACGATTATTGAAGATGAAACTTATTTCGTAGTCAAGAAAGCTCGCCAAATTCAAACTGCAGCAGTCGCGATCAACGGAGTAAAGGCTAATGCCAGCAACTTCATTTGAGCAAATTTGTGATATCCTTTGAAGATTTAGAGCAATTCCCACGTGTCAGTCATTCATTACTTCATATCTTTGGCAACAGCGTAAAGCTCGGTGCGCTATAGGTACCTGCCGTTAATAGCTCGCGAACTGCACTGCCTAAGACAGACTTAGATGCAATATTGGTTGACCGGTTTCGGCCTTAATCAGGCTACGCTAAATCAACGCAGGTTAATTCAATTCCAAAACTGATCAAATTGTTTGGATTGGCTGGAGGTTGAGACATATGATGTGTGCTGACATGCCCGTCCCGGTCATTATTGGTTGCAACTTGTAAGTATATAGGCACGATCAGTAGTCGATTTGTAACTGTTGTGCTCGAATCTGAATCCAGTATTAATTGTGATGATACGTGTCGAGTAGTGAAATACAATTTTTTCGAGTACTGAAATGGTTCTCGCCACTCAAAGTTAATTTATCATTGGAAATTATAGTTTCGACGGTAATTTTCATTGTTGAAGCCTTGTTTGTATGTTTTATTCACATAATTGGCGCTTTTAACAACTTGGGTCATTTGCGCCCAGCACGGAAATTGCAATATCATTAACGTCTTTGCGGTCTTTTTCTGGTCATTTGCTGCCATCTTCCCAGAGTTCGGCTCTCTCTTCCTCTGGGCTTTTCGGGGCGCTGTGTACGCAATGCGATCGGCGATGAGGTGCCCAGATAAACCTCTGACACATACAAAAATGGCATGCAGAGCCGAGACTCGAACCAACAACAATTGGTGTCGTGACTGCAGTGTTTAACGAACTTCGCCACTCGCTCCACACTGTCGAAGCGTTGAAACCTTGATTAGACGGGTCGTAGCATACGAAACATGTAGCTAGTACATAGCTACGAGCGTTTCTGCAACTATAGCACCTTTCCGAAGTCGTGATCAACCCACAATATTGTCACCAAGTGCAATAAAATCGGTATGGTCGAAAAAATACCAAAGTAATAACGCAATATGTGAAAGTTGAAATATGTACCTTTTATTCCACCACAAATAATATAATGCCTGTTACTAGGGCTGGGCACAATGATTCGAGTACTCGAATCTGAATCGAGTATTAATTTTAATGATTCGAGTCGAGTAGTAATAGACGATTTTTTCGAGTGTTGAAATTATACGCTCCTCACCACTGAAAGTTAATTTGTCAACGAGAAATATAGTTTCGAAACTAATATTCACCTATGATGCCTTGAAACGTTGATTGGCGGTATCGTAACATACGAAACATATAAAACAAAGATACGACGGTTACTAAAATCGGTGTGATCGAAAAAATACCAAAGTATATTTTATGTGATGGCTAGCTGGCATTATATTCATTGTGGCGGCATCCACGGTACATATTTGAACTTTGACGCATTACATTCCGTTATTACGTCATAATGAGTGATACTCGATTACTCGGCTCGAAGCATAATACGTGATTCAGAATCGAATCACCCAGGTACTCGATTTTGCCCAGGCCTAATGCTGGTGTGGAAGACCTCCTAATATAGCCCATGTAAAGAGATGCACAATAGTTCTTTAGACAGCTTTATTTCCGCGTCCTCACGGCAGCCAGTTCCGACCATAGTCTGTGCTAGACACTTGGCGGCCCAGTACCATCACAATAGTAACTAACAATCATCACATACACCCCTAATGGGTGGGCTGTCACACTGGCACGTCGTGTGCAGTGGCGTATTCAGGGGAGATCTGAGTTCGAAATCGGAAACACTGTTATTCTGATATGCCAATTCTATTTCCATTATTTATATTCTCAAATGCAATTAAGCAAGTGGTATCACGCTGTTGCGTTTCGACCGAACCATACGACGACGCTTTCCAAGGTGAAGCCTCGCATTTGTGAACTTGTAACTGAAAGGGAACAGCAGAACTCACACTGAATTGTACAGTTCATTTTGTGCACCAGTAATCTATAGTAGTGTTTAGATGTGTTATATTTTTGTTTTTATTACTCAACGAAAATTTGAGATTGCGCGAAGGCCTGCAGAGATTAGCGAAAGTGTTGCCCCATAGTGATGGTCAAGAACCACTAGAGCAAAGGCTACACAACTAGGGGTCGTGACCTCAATGGGGTCGTTTGCCTATACTCTGGGGTCGCGTAGACGAAATTTAAATACCAATGACTTTTACAATAATGTCAATTAAGCGGATGCTATCGCATCATTTCTGGATATATAAACAATAAGGTAGGCCTACTAGAACTAGATCAATCAGTCGAAGCGCCACTTTAACGCGCCACCAACTCTAACTTAAGGTTGATGTCTGGCCATTACTATGAAGATTAAAATGCCGGGATAGTATATATATGACGGTAAGTTTTTCTTCCCGGAAAACGGCAAGTGACAGGTAGTGTTGTTATGTGTTAACCGCATAATACATTCGCAGAGACTCGACGCAGCCGAATAGATCGTTATCTGCATTTCGAGTGACGCAGCGTTAGACTATACTTCAGGGGTGGGCAAACTTTTGAGCTCGCGGGCCGCATTCAACATCTAAATCCATTCGCGGGCCGCATTATATAAAATTGAGATTGTATGGTGAGGACATGGAGATTATATATGTTCCTATTTAAAACAAAACAAACATTGTTTTGATGATATCCTACACACGTCAGAAACATGGCGAGATTTCATTGGCTGGTCGACCTCAATAACAAATTTGTCAAAACTATATAGATGAAAATCGGTTGTCCAGATTCTTAGAACAGGATTTAAATTTAAATCTATGAGCAGCGATATGTTCATAGATTTACTAATTCAACTTTTGGCTCAGTTCCAGGACACACAATGCTGATAGCATCATAACCATGTTATAGCTTCAAACACGCATCTACGATATGTGGATAAAATATAAATACCCCAATTCTATGCATGCAGAGAACGAATCTGCCTAAGACACGCGCACGTCGTTTGTATAAGCACATCACTGAAATAATTAAAACTGAATTGGCCAATATGAAATCTCACTCGTTATCCGAATTACGTCAATCTCGTTTAGGATTTCTGTGATGTTTAGTACAGTGTTGGGATCAAAGTCACTACCTTCGAGTCACGAGTCATCTCGAGTCATTGCACATTTTGACTCGAGTCAAGTCAAGTCAATCGAATTTCAAAGGTGACTCGAGTCAAGTTAAGTCACCCGTTTTTTGGAGGTGGCT
>ATSW01044757.1:0-17793 GCA_000444245.1 Botryllus schlosseri
GTGCACACACGGTCAATTGCAGACGCGATTATTTAAGCCAGCGGTACTAGGCTTGCTGAAGACGCGATAAATCAGGCTAGCAACGATTGCCGAGCGCGCGGCAATAAATGACCTGATTTCGCAATTATCTCAGCGGGAGATCGTGTCGCTCGTGTCACGTTACATTTGAAGTGCAATGCGCAATGACGAATCTCGCTAATTGGTATCACGCCTTTCGTTATTTGGCCGCGCGCAACACTGATAATACGACTTATTGAATTGCAACCGAGTATTAGGGTCTGAAGGGCCATTTCAAAAGGATGGGGTTTCACGTTTAAGGAGGGGTTTTCGCGTTTCTAAAGGGAGAATAGCACATTTTGAACAACGTCGACAATATTTTTAAACAGAAATGAATTTCAGTACTGGGCGTTCTTCTGAAAACAGACCCTGGGCAGCAAAATATGACATCGCGGGCCTCATGCAACCCGCGGGTCACGTGTTGGTGACCCCTGCTTTAAGACCTGACCATCCAAGCACTAGTTAACTAGTAGAAGGGTTTTAGTGAAATAACTGAAATCAAAATGAGCGAAAATAGTAGCATTTTTAATGAGACACTTGATAGCTTAAGATACATAGTAGCCAATTTGTTGCACATCTGAGCAAATAAATGCTGTATTTTCATCTTCTTTTTGTATATCAATATTGTGCGAATGAAATTTATTTTACAAAAAAAGTGCGAATGAAACTCAAAAAGGTTGAAAAGCTCTGTACTATTCAATTGTATATTGAAGTTCTGTACCTCAAAGAAGCTGTTCAATTATATAGGTGAATTATATAAAATTCAATTTATTGTTAAAAATTTCATCATTACACCACAAGAGTGCGATACAATGAAAGATAGGAAGGTTTCAAAACGACTTGGAGCAGTCTTCGAAATCAGACACCCACCTTTCGTGGGCGATGTAAAAAAGGAGACATGCGCACTGAATGAAAAGTAATAGAAGAAATTACGCAAGGACAGGTGATAAAAAGATGGCATGTGTTGAAAGTCGAGATCAATATGTCAGGTCGTGGTCCGGTAAACTATAAAGGGTTAGGTATTTCTTCAAGGACAATTTTTCGTGGCTGTTTCATTTCGGATTGTTGACTGTAAGTTAGTGAAATTGCAGCCTCAAGAGTACACTGCATTTGTACATGGAAATGCGAAGTATAGCATATTATGGGCCAGAGGTCTCCAACGCGGGCTTCCCGCACCCCACCAGAACCAAATGGGTCACCCGCGGTCGCAGTAGCAAATATTCAAAGGAGAGAGAGAGAAAGAGTCTTTATTTTCATCCAACCAAAATACGTTACAGCAGATGGCAACGATGGTGGTACAGAAAATGTACATGCACAGTATTCGGATAAAAATCTAAAAACCTTGCGAACCGAGTGTATCTTCCGATACAACGCCAAAGCCAGATTCTACCCTAAAAATTTCAAAATTCCCCTCTTGGGGGCAATTCCCCCCGGTTGGGAACCACTGCATTAGATAGTATCACAAAATATGACGTCGCCTACATGAAATTTCTAATAATAGGGGCGAAGAGAGCGCTATACTATTGAATCGTACTATTTAAAAGCGATGAATCAATATTATCCGCAACTTATTACTACACTGAATATGAGAGGCGTGCATTGCTCAGGTTGAATTCGACACTTGGTGATTTCGATTTCTGTATTCTGGTTAGAGGTAGTTTACGGTTTGGAGTTTGCTGATGACTGGGGTTAGTGGTCAAGGGTGACTCTGGCGTTAGCGGGTATAGGAGTGGGTTATGGAAAGGATTAGAGAACACCAGGTGCAGAATCGTACAAACGACTGGATTTTCAAAATGCGCAGCTAGAAATAATCAATGAGACTATCAGCAATTAAGTAAAACAAAGCTAACTATATCAATGGTTCTTGACCAATGTTCGCGAACTGCTCAAGTAATGTGTTAAATGCAGGGTTGTAACCAAGTCACAAGGCTCGGAGTCACAAGTCAATCTCACTTTTATAGTTTTGACTCGGGTCAAGTCGAGTCATTTTCAATTCACCACCGAGTCCAGTCGGAGTCCAAGTCAGCGAGCAGACGGTATTATGACTCGAGTCCGAGTCCAAGTCATTGTGTTGACTGCTCAGTTTCCAGTTGAAGTCTTGTTAAACCCACTTTTTATGACTCTGTTTGGTGATATCGACTAGTTCGCATTTATAATACACTAATTCTCCTGGTGTCCGGTCAATACCGAGAAAACCATTACCGAGAATGCCATTACCGAGAATGGACACCACCGAGAATATACATTACCGAGAATGGACACTACCGAGAATGGACATTACCGAGAATGCAATATATGAAATGCAGGCATGTTATGCATATGCATATGTACAGGTCGTGTGAGTGCATCACGGCGTTGCCACATTCGGTATCGATGCTCAGGTATAAATTTCTCGACAACGTCAGTCCCAGTAAGCTATATATATTCTTGACATATTGGCCATTCTCGGTAATGTCCATTCTCGGTGGTGTCTATTCTCGGTAATGACCATTCTCGATAATGTCCATTCTCGATAATGTCTATTCTCGGTAATGGCATTCTCGGTAATGTCCATTCTCGGTAATGGTTTTCTCGGTATTGGTATAGAACCAATTCTCCTCACTTTTAGCAGTTTTTAGCCGCATATTCAAATACCAGTACCAATCAGAGGTGGTCAAAGTAGCCAAGAAAGCTACTCAAGTAGAAGTAGAAGTAGCGACGAAAAAAATATACTCAAGTACGAGTAGAAGTACTTCTTCCATAAGCAACTTGAAACTACTTGAAGTAGAAGTAGAATTGACCGACTTTAAATCTACTCAAGTAAAAGTAAGTAGTTTTGAAAACAGTCTTAATTCATCGTTTGCATGGACTGTCAAAAGCGGCAAATTGAGCTATGCGGAACGTGTAGAGAGCTTGATTCGTATAGATCAGGGCCGGCCAACCCATGGCCCGCGGGCCACATCTGACCCGCGAGAAGGTTTTGAGTGGCCCGCGAGGTAATTTCCGAAATTTCTAATATCATCAAAAATGGATTGCACAGATTGTGAACTTGCAAGGCCAACCAAAAATTTGATTAGTCTGGCTGCAACACTTGAGATGTGATGACTAAAATATCAGCTCCGAAGCATTGACAGATCAATCAGCCATTCACATATTGGTAGATCTCCGTACACTACAATACAGCAGAATAAATTGCGATAAATTTATCAAAGTTAAAAATTTTGTACAAGCTTAGCGCAATATGTTGTCACTCGATTTCTTCTTAGCCCAACGATATACAGCAGGTCCGCAATATAGTCAAGTGACAATATTATTGACCCATGAACTTCAAAAAAAAAATTCGCGTGGATAGTGGCTCGCGTATAAGTTCGTCAATCGAATGTGGCCCTTTGGCTAAAAAGGTTGGCCAGCCCTTGTATAAATGCATACCATGAGATATCAATTTCCGATAGAAGAAGCATTCTTTCGCATCATGGGATGCAAATTATAGTATTGCTATGAAAATGCGATAATAACCCTTTGTTTACTAGAAAACCATGTTTTAGAGAGCATCATGGCATGGCGCCCTACCCCATATTATAAGGCCCCAAGTTTAGGCGAAGAGCAATACGGAGAAGTTGTATCGGATACGGTTTCAACACTTTGCGCGATTAGTATACGTTGATAACAAATATTGTGAATTGTAAGATTTATATTTAGTGTAGCTTTATTTTCGGAAAATAGAGGCATTACTACACTTGCGTTTATGCTTCAACATGTATGTTCTTCAGACAAAAGAACTGAACGTAATTACAACTTAATGTATGATACTCGGAATTGAAAGTGAAATTCAAATACCACTTCTAGAAAGCGGAAAATAGATTTCATGTCTTTTCTCCATAAAGCTTGAAAGGTGATCTGCTAAAACAGGTGTAACATTAAAAAAAGCCGGATTTTCCAGATTAGCCGGACACGTCATGGGCTGCTAGATTACGATATGATACGTAATTGCTAGACTGCAGAACGGTAGTTTCAAACGTTATGATGGGCCTTATTTACTGTGATGAAATATTTGATATGGGCGACAATGCGGGGTGACGTGTGAGCGGAATCACGCAATCCGGTACCTATATTATATTCACTGATACTTTCGTGAAAATATATTTGTCGCACCATAACTACTGTGCGCGAAGCGCAACCAAATTTCTGGGCTCTACTTGACTTTTATGAATATTAAATGTTGGATCTCCAGGAAAACAGCCCTGAAATTCCTCAGGCTATCTTCCATATTGGGGGTCTAAACTACTTCTACTTGACAAACTGAAAATAGCGATAAGTAAGTAAGCAAAATATTAGAAAGTAGAAGTAGAAGTAGAGAAAATCAGATCTACTGGAGTAAGTACCAGAAGTAGAGGAAAACTACTTGAGTACTTCCAAAAAGTAGAAATACTTCGTTACTGACCACCTCTGGTACCAATGGACGAAAATCAAATAGTGTAGTTACGTTACTATTCTTCGAAATTACAATGATATGTCTGTCTTGGCCGTCTGAGTCTCGAGACATATGACTTGGTTCGAGTCATGCGCAATTACTCGAGTCCAAGTCGAGTCAATGCACAGATTGACTAGAGTCGAGTCGAGTCATTTCCGTATTATGAGAAAATGGCTCGAGTCAAGTCGAGTCATCAGAAAATCGTGACTCGGGTCGGACTCGAGTCGAGTCATGACTCAAGTCATTACAACCCTGGTGAAATGTGTATAGTTAGATGTGTGCTGTGGTAGACTTATGTTTTTGTGACCGCAAGTGAAAATTAGGGTTTACGCGAAAGCTTGCAAATGTTCGAATGGGTTCCCAGGTCATTAAGAATCATACTGAACGAGATTTAATTCTCTGAAGCACCAAATTTATTCGACATTTCAAAAAGACGTGGTTTCGAGTTTGAAATGGGAGGGGTTTCGACCCCGTAAACCCACCCGCTATGGCTACGCCAATGGAAGTAATAATAACTCTGAGCTCGCAGTGACTTCAAAAACACCACACCTCAGAACACCGGTATCACTACTCACGTCAAACGACGACACGTGTTTTCTAATTGTTCGGCAACTAATTATTTTTCGAATGCGCAACTACAGCTACAGCTAGATCTACTGACTTTTAAAAATCCGCCCTTATAATTAGAACTAGAACTATTCACTTTTCAAAATCACAGCTATAGAACTAAAAATCATCCGCTTAAGCTTGATGCTGACCGATCAAAGGCCATTAATTCTGCCATCGGCAAACATCTGTTGGATAATCCGATTTGTGCGAATAATTATGGAGATGACAGATTTCGCATCGTTGGTAGGGGATGTTCACACCTCCATTTGTGTGCCTTTGAATCGAATTTTATCAAAATACACCAACCAAAACTCCGTCAACAAAAGGAGTTCGTGTACCACCAAATATTACATTGAACGCTCTCTCATTCGAAATTTCATGCTGGTGACGTCATATTTTGCGATACGGTTGTTGATATACAATGTTCTCTCCAATTAAATAGTATATTCATATTAATATGAATATACTATTTAATTGTATATTGAAGTTCTGTTCCTGCAAGAAGCTCTTCAAATGTTCTTTCCAATTCTCTACTAGTTGCTGACGATTACCCCTGAAGAGTGTCAGCCGAAAATATTCGGGTTCATTTAAATATGAATATACTATTCAATAGATAACTAATGCATATTTCTCGAAGTGCCGAATTCACCTTGCCATATTCGCCGATCATGCGGAATTACTGTGTCGTCCATTTTATCTTTTGTGAAGTCTTTCAATTTAGAGCAAAGCATTTTCGAGCAGCCCGTATAATGTCGCCAAGACTCCTATCTCAAATGTATACAGGTTTCGCTGTCTCATCATCACATTAGCTCATATTTTTCTAGCGAAACAGCTCGGTCTTTGTGCTTTTAACATTTCTGCCCTAGATGCGACGCCCCGATATCCGCTACAACACTTAATTATGTAGTCCTAATAGCTTCGAACGCTCTACGGGAGAGATTCCCATTATTTGCCAGATCAAATCTCCCTTTGAGTCACGCATCTTACGTTTACTACTCTCGTTCCGAATATTCGAAATTCAATGCCGGTGACGTCATATTTTGTAATACGATCATTGATATACAGTGTTCTTTCCAATTGTTGGCGATTGCTGACGATTAACCCTGACGAGTGTCAGCTGAACACATTCATGTTCATTTCAATATGAATACACTATTCAATGGAATCTTGTGCTTCTGTTTATCGAATTCTATAGTCATTTTATACCACGAGTGTGACCACGTTGTTCAATTTATGCGCTTCCCGCTTTTATTTCCACATTTTGATGCGATATTTTATTCAAAATTATCAAATTACAAATATCGTCTTATAACAAAAAGGACTGAACAAAATGAAAAGGATCTCCATGAATCTAGTAAGACATTGAAATATTTGCTTGACTGTGGGATATAATATTAAGCTAGTATGTAGATTTAGGAATCAGCCGTAGTCATCTTGTTTCTTGTATCACTTTTGGTTTCTTGTAACAATTTAAACCGTGGATAATGTGCCAAAGCAGTGACAAGGCCGTCGAGGCGCAGCCAAAAAGCATTCAAATTTTCTTTCTTTTGTGTTTATTCACGTTCTTGCGGCTGTCTTATCATGGTCTGATTGAATGCGATGGTGTTATGTTGATACTACATTACAGCTTATATTTGTAACCATATTTTCTCAATAAGACGTAGTTTCAATTGCTTCACTTTGCGAGCCATTTTCGAAACAAATATGATTATGATGTAAAATTACTATCGAAGTTACTTTCGTTTTGTTTTTAAATCAAGACTAGTTTAGTTTGTTTGAGGTATTCATGGTATTTGTCGACTTCAATGGTCATTTATACCACAGACCAACTTTAGCACGGCCCACTTCTAGGCTTGAGTGGCGAGGAGGAGCCATCACATATCATACCTATACCTATGTTATATCGAATATTAGGTTGCTAGTTTCATTATCTGAAAATCTTGAATTTTTATATAAATTTGATTAATTGCAAAACACGTGAAAATAGTTACAATTTCCCCCAGTCTCCCTCGAGTCGTATCCGTGACTGTCAAAACATGTGTCTGTTGCTTTTCCTCACCACGAACAGTTGTGGTTTGTGACCAAAGGTTTTATTGCATGTTCACGATGAAGAACAGATTTCGTACCAGACTTTCCAACATAATTTACATGCGTGGCTTTCCAAAACACTAGCTGCCAAGAACAGATTTACACGTATGGAGTAGCGAAAAAAGATTATCCGGCACGATGAAATGATGTTCAAACTGTTAATACATAGTATATTCATATTGAAATAAACCCGAATATTTTCGGCTTACACTCGTCAGGGGTAATCGTCAGTAACTAGTAGAGAATTGGAAAGAACATTGTATATCAACAATCGTACATACGATCTTCTTTTGAATTCTCGACTAGTTGCTGACGATTACCCCGTACGAGTGTTTGCCGAAAATATTCGTGATTATTTCAATATGAATATACTATTCAATTGTGTATTGAAGTTCTGTACCTTCAAGAAGCTGTTCATACATGTTTTACAGAGCTTCTTCGAAGTACAGACCTTCAATAAACAATTAACACTATTCGGATTCATTTCAATAGTTTTCAATAATTTGTTTTATTTTTGCCTGTAAATCGAGTAAAGTTTATTCAGCATTATTTTTGAGGGGTACGGTGTGCAACTGTGCATGCAATCAATTCGAAAGGGCATACAGTGAAACAATTTTGGGAACCACTGCGCTGACATACTTGGCATTCGGATTGGATCGTCGCCCTGTGATGTAGGTTAGCCCACATTTCCCGCCGCAAATTTTTCTTATCCATGCCTAATCAGGCATTTCAATATTCTCTCAGATATCGTCTCGTTCCTCTCTTTCTACAGAGATTGAATTACGCAACCGTGCATGATCGTAGCACGTGCTTTAGTACAAGAAACATTCTAAACAAGGAAGGAACAAGGAACCATCTAAAACCAGTTTGGAATAAATAGTTAAGGCGGGAAGTAAGACTGATATTAGAGCTACATAACTGAGACCACGCATTAGGCCCATAAAGTATAACAGGTTTGGTCAGCTCGGCAGCCGCATACGAGCGCATGATAGATATACCTCATCAAGTTATTTCGATTCAATCCTATATCATCATTGTATCGCAATCTTTTGGTGCTTTACCTGATGAAAACATTCAGGAAGGTATAAATGGACAAAAGAAATATAAGCTTCACGAAAGGAGCTTTTTCTTTAGTTTGGGGTGGTACATGTGAGGGTGAGCGTTACGGAGTATTACCTGATAATCTTTTCCAGTTTCATCTAATACTGTACGACGCGACGACTATGTTCACTGCGCTGCGATTATAGGTTGTTAATAATTAAATGCTGCTCAGCTCCCTTCGACAACCCTTTTACCGACGGGCGTATTACCTCTACCAATTGAGATAACTTTGAACGATTTCTGATTCATTACAGAATTACAAAATTACGAATCCGTAATTAAAGTTCTGCCCATAACGACCGACGAAATACCGTTGGGGGGCAGCTATATCTGGAGTGGTCGCCACTGGACGCGATCGACGGTCATCATCATTCTATCATAAGCGTTGGTCGCAATTGCCTTGCTGTTGCATGCATATAGTCTGGAATGGATAACAACGGTCCACCGAACGATTACAGAGCTACCGACTTGACAATGCCAGCACGCGCACGGACTCCAGAGTCATCCTCTCGAGACCCCGGACTTCAAACGCTACCTACGGCCTCATATCTTTTATCGAAATACCCGTCAATACAGGACGTGGTTACCGAGGGTCTACGCAACGGAGAAATGATGTACATTCTCACACAACTTCGAGACATACTATTCGACGAAAATGATGTTAAATCGTATTTCGAAAAGGTGGAATTGCAATTTCGCTTTCACGGAATCACCAAGCAGTATACTCGATTCTTGTTTCTGATAACCTCAGTTCCAGCATCTGTAATCTATCTCGCTAGTGGCGGCCGCATAGGCAGAAAAGATCCGAACTGCTATGACAACTTGAAGCGCGGCGTACTGAATATATATCGGAGGCCTATCGATGATCTTGACAACGAATCTTTCACGTTAACGGAATTCGGAAGCGTAGCCAACTTAACGCCGGATCAGGCACATGACATAGTCATAAAGCTATACGGGCCTGCTCCGCTGCCACCGTTGCGCGCAACGAAATGGAAGTATGCTTTTATGAGTCTTCTTGGCGAATCGGTAAAGAGCTACCTCATCAAGGAAGATGGTGGTAAATCCTTAACTGACCTAGTCAAGATGGCGCACGAATTGAACAAAACATTGTCGTCATTGCCGTCGTCTGATAATATCATTCGCAGCGATGCCACACCTAGAAATTCAGCGGAGAGAAGAACGAAGAAGGTTGATGACAAAAATGCCAGATTCACCGCGCTCATAGATGGGGTAACAAAACTGTTAAAATACCAAATGTCCCATCCAATGAACAAACGGGAGGAATCGGATCTCGAAATTGATACCGGCACGATTGTAAAGGCCATGGAAATGCTCATAAAACTCGTGTCAAACCCGTACAAAAACGAGCATCCAAAGTCCAAGTCGAATAAAGCGAAGGCGGATAAGTATGAACTCTGTTGGTACCACCACAGGTATGGGAACAAAGCAAACCGGTGCGTCAGTGTAGGAAACAGATGCCAGTGGGAAGCTACCACAAGCAGTAATACAAACCGATGAACCATTAAGTTTGCGAACACGCCAAATCAACTTGAATCACTGCATGAGTACTTTGCATTTTTCGTTTGAACAATTTCGTTGATTGATTGATTGATTGAATTGATTGATTAATTTCGTTGATTGATTCGGTTAGATATAGTATCAGAAAGTGCCGCAGCAACATACAGAGCAGAGAAGTGAAGGAATAACAGATACATAATAATAATAATTAAGATCTTCAAATACCAGTGGCTGTGTAGTTGGTAGAATAACACTTCTTTAGTCTGTCTCATTGTTCGTAACGTTACTAGATTACCGCGTCTCTGCCATCGCCGTTGATACCTGTATCCCTACTACTACAATTGCATGCCACCACAAGTTTAGCTTATCCTCAAGAGGTTTTTGCTCACATTTTGGTATATCGATCGCACATTCTTGTCCGTGACGCACCTGGCCTCACAGGTGAAAAAAGTCACTCATCTTTTCATCAATAATAATAATAATAATCATAACAGTGACTAATTATATTGTTACTGGTCAAATAATTTTCTCCAGGCGCGTTTAGATCGGGTCTAAACAGAGAAGTCGGTTGAACGAATCAGTATGATCACAAATTTTGCATCACAATTTAGTTGCAGTACAGACGTCTGACGATATGCTTCAAATTCGGCGAATTAAGTCGTGAAGTATTAGTGATTTTTATACTAAATATTTGCACTATTGAAGGATTTGCACAACTAAATTAGTAGTCATGAATAGCTTACATTTGGTGTAACATTACGGATGGTGTGAACGTGAGGTTCACGTTCGCGTTCTGTGTGTGAACCTCGGAAATTTGAAGGTTTTCGCCCGCGAAGGAACCTCGGTAGGTTCGGCACTGTTAACCTTCCACAGAAATTATAATTTTTTTTAAAAGTTATTTCAACATTTCTGGTTGAAAGTATTTCTATTTGAACTTCGGATCACTCTCTGCATGGCGTCGGCAGCATAGAGTGGGGTTAACCGCTAAACTAAAATGCACCTTGCCAGTTTCAAAAAAATTATTTGCCCTGTAAGAAAAGATTGATTGAAATATTCAGCTTTTCCGTGTCTGAACATTTATTGCAATCTACCGCCATTGCTGATAGGTTGGCCCGTAATCACACAACCTCATGAACATAAGACACTACATGTACGATATAGGCGGTCAGTGAACTCCGCTGGCTCAACCAGCCAATTGGCAATTGAGAATGTATCGTTGTCAAAGGTAAAAAGTTATGCTTGTGAAATTTTGGATGCGCAAATGCATATACGTTAGGACTTTATTATTTGTCATTTGAGGCAATTGCGCTTTACAATACTAATCCCTATGAAAATGATGATTAAAATAGAATTATAGAAACAATTAATGCGGATTTATGAAAAATTATACAAGCGGTTTGGAAAATGAAGGCCAATATCCATCAATCCTACTGACTATACAAAATTACGCACAGTTGTTAATGCATGCACAATTGCACAGGCTACGTCTTTATGGAAATGCTTTGATTGGATTTGTGACGTCACTTGACGCCAGAGCTTCGATATCACGTCTGCGTTCGCAGCGAACAATTTGTAAAGATTCGTGTTCACACGAACCAGAATCTATCATAGGTTCACACCAATGTTGTCTCTGATTTTGACGAGTCTGCGCGCACTCAGCAACTCACTGCGCTGTCCCTTGCACACGACAGTGCGTAACAACTCAAAAAGGTCTTCACTTCGGATTTTATGTGCGCATCTTGGATTTTATGTGCGCAGAGACCGTGTCATCACTGCTCAATTGCGCACTTGATCAGCTAGAGCAGTGGTTCCCAACCGGTGGTGAATTCTCAACTTGCGGAATCTTCGAATCATCTTCGAGGCATAGATGGGCGTGGTTTGTAAGAGAGTGTAAGCGTGAGAGCGTACCCGTCGAAATACACAATATGCAATGGCCAATATCATCGACAAATACATTCATTCAAGATTGCGTGATAAGCGAATAAAAAAATAGAAGTATGTTGTTCATCGTTACTTGGGGTTGCCATATTTTGGAAATCTGAAAAGAAGACAATTTTTCAAAATTTTCAGACTTACAATACTGGAGTAAATCCCTGAAAGAACGGTAAATTATTCCCTACTGCGTGATCGGTTGACTAAAAAATGGTAAACTTTCCGGCTCACATCCCGATTTACCGATTTTCGTGGGTTGATTAAAAAAAAGTCATTTTTCAGGCTTAAGTCCGGAAAAGCCTGTCGGATCGTTACTTGGCCGCTCATTTCCTGTATCTCAGTCCAATTTCCACGTATATTAAACCAAAATTCTGAAAAAAGAAGACCAATTCTCAAAAAAGAGGACATTCAGGCTTCCTCCGAGGACACTTTCAGAAAAGTCATAAAAGAAGACGAATCCCCTTGAAAGAGGACGAATATGGTAACATTCCGTGTCTGGGGGTGATGCCGAGCGTTGATAATACGGCAATAGTATTTCATTTGGTTTCGAGGGAATTATCTCTCCTACATCCGTTTAAATTACTGACATGTACATATATATATATACCACGGGTCGGGAACCTTTTTCGACCAAAGAGCGATATTGACCCGATATTTTCAATTGCAACTCCCAAACAGCCATAAGTATCAATCAACCGTTTCGTCATATTCAAATGGTACATTCATATTGAAATGAACCCGAATATTTTCGGCTGACGATAGTGGGGGGGGTAATTGTCAGCCACTAGTAGAGCCAGCTAAGGCTGGCTCAACAAAAAGAGTTCTTGTACATCTAGGTATATTGAATGCTTTTTTATTCGAATTTTCCTGCTGGTGACGACATATTTTGTGATGCGATTGTTGATATACATTATAATGTTACTTCCAATTCTCCACTAGTTGCTGACGATTCCTCCTGACGTGTGTCAGCCGAAAATATTCGAGTTCATATCCACATGAATGTACTATTTCATTGTATATTGATATTCTGTACCTCCAAGAAGCTCTTCAAGTATGTCACAATTGAAAATAATAGCACGGATTCAAAGTCACTATGTAATTAGTCATGTGTGCCTTCGTTTCTCTGTAAAAACTCTTACCATTCATGCTATGCCTTATTTGAGCATCCGAAACTTGAGTTACACATCGATGTCTTGCAATGTTACTACTCAGTCATTGTAATTCAGTGAGAGCCATACACTATTTTTTCGAAGCTTCAGACAATTACCATTTAGATTTAAAAAAGATGTACACAACGGTAAAAGTGTGAATCTAAGCTATTCACAAGCTTTATTTAGTTATGGGGTCACACGCTCAAAATATGATTTGGTCTCAATCGAATATAAAACCGGGACCATTTTTTACGGCAGCCATTTTGTTCAGAAAGCCGTGGCCATGGAACTGCCGCTACAAGAAAATTCCAATTATCATTATTGAACGCTAGATGCATAGATAAATTTATATGGTGGCGCCCCATGGCAGTATCTTGTCACGACCTCCATATTTTAGTAACATCATTTCGTTTGGTAATATAGGCTACTTGAAAAACATGCAGAAAGTTCTTTCCCTGTCGTCAGGAGAAAGTGAAGGAAAATTGCGCAATCTTCGATGATTATAATTATTATTGGAATTTTCTATCGATGTTCATGAAGATTTGAACCTTTGTCTGGCAAAATATCGCAATTTTCACATCTGTTCTTCAGAAATATCGGCGGGGGTAAGGCACACACGACCCAAGCCTCACTTTTTATAGCGCGATTCATCGTAAATAGCTTAAATCTGATAATGAGGGATACTGGTTGAATGAAATTGTCGCACTGATTCCGAAAAGATAACTATTGGTCAACTTCTCACTTCTCTGAGTATTTGGGGTAATATAACGTGGCTCTTCACCCCTACTAGAAAGCTACTTACCCTTTAAGAAAGCTGATATCTATTGCATTGTTTGTAATTTTAATTCGTGATGCAGTTCGTTTCTCGGCGTAGACCAGGAATAAAGGGGTGCACTAAATAACTGGTTTGTCATACAGGCTTCGTCATGTCTGCTATATTCTCCTTGATCAATCAAGGTATGGTATGCAATGAAGCCACGACCAACGATTTACAGCTAACAGACGAGACAGCGGTAATGTTCCGCCATTGCAAGTCGATCTGGAATGGACAATACCAAAGTACTGACCACGGAGCAACGTATCGACAATACCAGCCTAATATCGACACGACAATTCCAAGACAAGCATCCAGAAGAAAGTAATCCACATTATTTCGGTTACGAACGGGACACTGCAGATTGAATGGAAATCTCCACAGGGGTCTTTGCGACACCTTTGTGTGCCCAGTGTGGAGTCATCGAAGACGTGCGCCATTTTTTGAGGGCTTGTCCGACACTGGAACAACGCAGACAGATACTAAGAAACAGTGCACATCGAAATAGAATACCATTCGACAGACACCAATATATTACAACACGTAATCGACTTTGTAGCATCATCGGGACGCCGTATATAATTATTGACATTTGACCTCCAACTGAGAGTATCATGTACTGAATTTGCAAGTTAGCTTGTGTTAGTGATGGAAATAGTTGTGCCGTGGTGCAAAATACCACGCTGTTATAAGCACCATAACATGCTTTTATTAATAATAAACAATATAAGAGAGGCATGCAATGTTTCTGCGCATATGTTTTTGCGCGGCGGTCTGAATCCTGCGCTGCCGATCATGGACGCAGAAGCCTGCTTAATGGTCTATCTACGACTGCTAATCGTTGTTATTCATACACGTTTTTCACGAGTGTAATAAAAAATGTCCAAGTCCGACTCGAATAAGGATAGCTTACTAGTAGAACATCAACATACAGCTGCATGAAGATAGCAGACACGTAGGACAGCAACATTAAGATGAAACGGAATGGAGATAGGCGAATTAGTATTTCGTGAAAATCGTTTTAGATGCCGTTGGAGTACGGTGAATTTATGGGAAAGGGTTGCTGCTAATATTATTTTTACTACTTCAACCTTGATCTATCCGTTTATTTTATATCATAATTATTGACTACAGCGATGCGGATACCTACGTATTGTGACCAGGTCTTCGTATACGTGAGCGATACAACCAGGGCTGTGGAGTCGGAGTCGGAGTCGGTGGAGTCGGAGTCGGAGTCGGGGTAATTTTCGCTTGATGGAGTCGGAGTCGGAGTCGGAGTCGTGAAAACTATAATAGCTGGAGTCGGAGTCGGAGTCGGTGGGAAAATACTGACTGGAGTCGGAGTCGGAGTTTCTGAGAATGACTATGACTTCGACTCCGACTCCGACTCCAACTCCAACTTCTCTATCATGAAAACATTTGCTTTCAAAGAATTTCCAATAAAATTTTTATGTACCACCAATCACTGTTATTATTAACCATACAGATTAGGTGCGGCCAGCCCGTGTCACGCAGGCCAAATTTGGCACACGAGAAGGTTAGGTGTGGCCTGCGAGGTAATTCTCGAAATTATTTATGACATCAGGTACAATTGCACGGCCAACCAAAATTTGATTAGCATGACCGCGAAATTTGATGATGACTAAAACAACAGTTCTGACGCATTGACGTATCCAGGAGTCAGTCACATTTATCTCAGATCTTCGTATATGACCATGAAGTAGAATATTTCATAGCAGATTTATTTGACTTGAAATTTTTCTCGGTACTTCGCATGATTCATTGTCACTAGATTACTTGCATTCAGTATTTGAGCCCCGTTCTGAAAATTATAAATACATATTATTCACAGAATTGAGTCTAACTATATTGGCAATTAGGAGATACGGCTTCGCTTGTTCACTCGCAGCGAGATCGTCGACAAAACATTTGCACAAAATGATAGAGGCATGTTCACTGATACCGTCGATTTTGCTATGTCTAAACGTCGAATAATCCTGTCCTTGCCAAATGAGCCCAGTGGTATACAGATGCGACCTCCAATGTATGTTAGCGACATATTTATTGATATAGCTATAGCCTAATTCAGTCGTTATCTTGCAAAAAAATTTCGCGCTTCGCGCGACCAGGGCCTGCTTGCGCACTGCAGAGTAGCATGACATATTGTTATCAATTTTAGAGCGTATTAATATAATCTTGTTTGCAATGTTAGCTAATTCGGTCCGCTCCTATCGACGACTAAAAAAAGGTTATCAACATTCCAGTTTCCCGCGCAATGGTTCGTAAATATCAGGTGTCCCTTTCGCCGAAAAAGCTGCCCAACCCTGATATAGATAAAATTAGACATTACTTGCAAATTACAACTCAGTTGCAGAGGGGAAGAAAATCGCAAGATGCGTTTTCGCGATGCAGTCACAGTCAAAATTGATGCAATTTTTGGAATTATACCATGATACTGTGACAAATAAAATGCATCGGCTGGTCTTGTAAAATTGTAAAAATGATGTAAATATGACCAAACGATGCTTCGCACTTGACAAAATAAAAATATTTGTAGTGTAGCTTAGCTGTTTGGGTCGAACAAATGATTAAGGAAGACTGCAAGTTCCAATTCTTGAATAGGCCTACTTGATTAAGTACATGTAGACTAGACATAGGCTATGGTCTTTGACTACTTAACAAAATTCCATTTATGACCAATGTATATTATTAGTAGTAAGAGTGTTTGTGCTTGTAATCAGGATAGTGTGCAATGACAAAATGAGTAAGTTCAATTTCTTTATTAGTTGCTGAGTCATACACAGAAGCTACACTTGGATTTTTTATCTACATTTTTATTATACAGGATTGGATACCTGCCATATTTGAATGATTCATACATTTCAGGATATTAGAGAGTCCATGTTCTAAAAACATGATTAAGGAAGGATATCTAGCAAATCTTTATTTCATGTTAATTGCATGGTGGATAATTCCAGCTGTGCCACAATGAAACAATTTAGCATGCCTCAGTTAATCATATTTTTGCATATGTTTAATGGTTGTATGATAGTCATTCAACCGACAATGTGGCATATAATTTTCGAAGTAAATTGGTAATAATGCTGGAGTCGGAGTCGGGAGTCGGAGTCGGAGTCGGTACATTTAAAGACCCAGGAGTCGGAGTCGGAGTCGGAGTCGGTACATTTAAAGACTCAGGAGTCGGAGTCGGTATATTGAAAATGTGTGGAGTCGGAGTCGGAGCCGGAGTCGGTGGTAAAATTGACCGACTCCACAGCCCTGGATACAACGCAGTTATGCATGCATGCATTAGTGACATCCATCTGTAAGCAATGTTCCCTCCAATTTTCATTTCTGTTAGCACTCGCCAACTCACTGCTTGACCAACAGTGGGTAATGACTACAAAAAATTCATCACTTTGGCTTTGCTGTGTGCGGAACAGTGATTACTGTGCGCGGCGACTTTGATAGCAGTGCGCGGCCGCGCAGGCGCGCAGCTTAGAGGGAACATTGTCTGCAAGTATATCTTGTAAAATTCACTGACTTGAATCATTCCACATACTTCGATATGTTGACATGACTCGACTTGACGAGTCCCCTTTAAAGATTGAGTGTTTCGTTCAATGATTCTATTTGAACTAGGACTCGAAGGTAGTGACTGGTTTCCACCATTGCTAGGACTTACCCTATTGTTAAGTGAGTCTCGTGGTATGGGTTGTGTTAAATCGATACCGAACGGAATCTGATGGATGATTATAGGCATCCGCAAAATTAAAGCGCAAACCTATGGAATATGCATTTATTTGTTCCATTTAGGTGCACAATATTCCTGTCACAAATGAAAAGATGCATCATAAATCAAGTTCCGAATCAATAACATATTGTAGCATGCGACAATTTTAAAACGCAATTCAAGCCATCATTTATAACTTAAACTATGAAGCCAGTTTAATAGAAGATACGCAGTGCATTTTGTGCATAAATTAGGATTAGAATGCAAGAAAATATAGACCAGGGCCGGCCAACCCGTGGCCCGCGGGCCACATGTGGCCCGCGAGAAGGTTTTGAGC